>JBAMBO010002633.1:0-78988 GCA_037044535.1 Lordiphosa magnipectinata | reverse complement strand
CCTAGCGATATATGACCCCCATGAGCTGTAAAACAAAGCCTGACAGCGGGCTGAAAGGGTCCTGCTGGCAGAAATGCGTGACAGTCGAGTGAAGACTGAGTGCAGAATACGTTCACGTCCCAAAAGAGTGATTTCAAGCCACCAACGCGCTTGCGAGGGTATCTATCAAGAGAGTTTTGCAAAGTGTCTGTGAATCAGGGGGGTTTCTTCCAGCAAGCTGAAAAATCCTGCCATAGGCCCCCCCTGCACACCGACAGCGAAGCGGAGCAGAAAAAGCTGAGCTTATGAATCTTAAACACAAAATGATCCGCTCAGCTAAGCTGTTGGTGAGCGGCCTCGCCATGTGCTGACATGCCACGCTTCGCTCGGAGTCTAGTAGAGCAGGGCAACACATGGATGTTTTTAGCGATGTATCGATGTTTGGAAGAAGTGGCAAACATCGATGTTTTTTTTTCGACATCGATGTTTTTACTTTTCTACCATCTCTAAAAGCGTCGGCAGAGGAAGCGAGGAAATTGTAAGAGATCTTATTAAAATTTGTAATTCATAATATAAATGTTTTCAATTAAATAGAAATAAATAAGAGAGCTTGTGGTGGTGTTGGACTGGCCCAGTTGCAGGATCGAAAATATGGACAAATAAGCCCACATAATGACAATTTTGAATAATATATTTATATAATTTAAATCGATGTTTTTTTCAAATCAAGTCGATGGAAATTTTTTCATATACGAAGGTCGGAAAAAATAAAAAATATTGTCGGATCTTCTTGAAAGTTTTACAGGATGTATTTAAGACCCTAATAGAACGTTTAAGTTAATAAAACAAAATCTAAAAAAAAAATGTCTTAGCTAGAAGACCCCCTTAAACCAAAAAATATATAAAAGAGAATCAATGTCTAAATAAAAACCATTCAGCTTCTAGACGAAGAGCTAGTCCCTCTCACAATAAATGCATATTATTGATTAAAAGCAGTCTACTAGATAACGATGGTAAACGGACTTCAGGATTCCAGTTTAAAACAAGAAGAGCTAACAATACGAATTTCTTTTGCACAGATTCAATTCTATCTTGATGGGTCGAATATTGCAGAGACCAAGTAAGTTCATGATCTAGTATAACCGCTAGATCATTTACTTCATTGGCGGTATCATTCAAGCACTCTAATGCCACATTATTATGTTTATGATTATAATCAAACACATAAGGGACTTGGAACTGTTAAGATTTAAGAGATAATCTTGACACCAAGACTGAAATGCATCCAAGTCAGCTTGCAAATTATAGCGGGTAACCAAATCATTATATGTTAAACATAGTTTCACATCATCGGCTTACAGAGTGGGTCAAAATTGAATGAATATCATTGATGAAGAGAGTAAAAATCAATGAACCAAATTGACTACCTTGGGATACTCCAGAGATAATCCGGATTAATTTAGAATTTGAACTACAATATAACTTTTTCTGTTCTTGAACTTAGTTAATCACAGATCCAACTAAGAAGGTTAGTTGGAAAACCGATAAAACTCAGTTTATGAAGCAGCAATGAGTGTTTAATCAAAAGCCCTAACAAAATTAGTATAAATGACGTCAGTTTGCATCCTTCATAAGAACCCTTTGATCACTAATGATGTAAGCTCTAATAGGTTAGTGGTAGTATGGAATACATAAATGTGGCAGTTGATATATCATAATTCTCTCAAAAGTCATTGAAATTGCAGACAACTTGGATATACCCCTATAGTTCTCAACATCAAACATATTACCTTTTTTATGGAGAGGAATGACAAAAGATTCGATCTATCACATTTGGAAAGAAAATGACTTCAAGGACAGTTTAAATAATTTATGAATAGGCTTACAAAGTGTATCACCACAGAACTTAAGTGCACATCGAGGCACGGTTGCCACTTTTGGAGCACACGCTCCAAAATGGATCTTTTTATTCTCGTTGTAACGCTGGAGCCTTTTTTTTGCAAATGGAGCTTTTTGAGCAAAGCAAACAATATTTTTCATAAGATCATAAGTATTAAGGCGGGATTGAATCCACGCCTCCCGCACAGCAGGCCGACACACTACCCGCTGCGCCACAACCGGATCTACCCATATGTTCTATATCGAATAAAATAAAGGGACTTTTTGGGTCGGAAGCGATTTGTAAGATAACACAGGCCAAAAAAATGATCTTGTATTAAATTCTGTTCCAGTTTTGCGCGCTGATTCCAAAACTGGTTTCGTTTTTGTCCATCAGCTCTTGTTTTCAAGATATTGCGGAAAATCCATTTTGCAGTATTTTTGGCTTTCAAAAAATTATGGAGGTTGCACCGAGCAAAAATATCTGTATTTATGAGTTTTATGCGACAGTATACATATTAATGCAGATTAATGGCAAGTTTTTCAAACTTAATCGTTGTGTTCAAGTCATTGCGGTGGTTGGATTTAATTACAACCACTTTAGCATGTAGCCTAAGGGCTCTTCTTTGTGCGGTTTAAGCATTTGGTGGTACATTTTAAGCCATATCTCAATTCATAAAAGTTAGATGAACTCAAGCAAGATATGAATCGAAAAGTAAGTAAGGAAGTGTGGCCAATAATCGCGTAGAACATTGTTTTGAATCGGTTCGAAGACGCAAGAATTCTTTCTTTTTTAAAAGTATGGGAAAACGAGAAGGCCACGCTAACTTCGTCTGTGCCGAAGTTTTTATACCCTTGCAAAAGCTGTTTTTGAAATGACAGAGTTTAAGAACGCTTGGATAAAAATCAAAAACTTTTTTTAACTTAAATCGATTTTCCGTCAGATGAACATTTGATTTCGACCAAATTTCGCGAATCTTTTTGAAAACATATCAAATTAACAATCGCCAAGTTTAAGAACGATAAAATTGAAAACAAAAAAGTTTTTCTCACTAAGACTCATTTTCCGACCGATAAGTCCTATGGCAGCCTGCAGATATAGTCATCTGATTTCGACCAAATTTTTCAAATTAGTTTGAAAGCGTTTAGTGTTAATAATCACCGACCTTAAGAACGATTTACTTGAAAACAAATATTTTTTTTCAGTAAGACCCATTTTCCGACCGATCGGTCCTATGGCAGCTATAAGATATAGTCTTCCGATTTTGATAAAAGTTTGCGAATCTGTTTGAAAGCATATAATATTAATAAGGGACGAGTTTGAGGACGCTAACATAGAAACCAAAAAAGTTTTTCTCAGTAAGACCCATTTTCCGACCGATCGGTCCTATGGCAGCTATAAGATATAGTCATCCGATTTTGACCAAAGTTTGCAAATCTGTTTGAAAGCTTTTAATATTAATAATGACCGTGTTTGGGAACGCTAACAATAAGAACAAAAAAGTTTTTCTCACTATAACCCATTTTTTTACCGATGGTTCCTATGGCAGCTATAAGATATAGTCATCCGATCCGGTCGGTTCCGACATATTATCAGCGTGCAGTAAAAAGAAGACTCTGTGCAAAATTTCAGCTCGATAGCTTTAAAACTGAGAGACTAGTTTGCGTAGAAACAGACGGACAGACGGACAGACAGACGGACAGACAGACGGACAGACAGACGGACAGACAGACAGACAGACAGACGGACGGACAAAGCTCAATCGACTCAGCTCGTCGCCCTGATCAAGAATATATATAGTTTATGGGGTCGGAAATGAATATTTCTATGCGTTGCAAACTTCTGGGCAAAATTATAATACCCTTTGCAAGGGTATAAATATTAAAACATATTATTTTTCTTCTTAAGAATCGCACTTCTACGAAGAATATAAGGTATTGGTAAAGTAAATATATGTTCTTTATCTAACATTTTGTATTACGTCGAGTATTTTGTATTACTTGTGAAAAACTGGTTCCAAAAATAAATTTTATTTTGGTTTATTTTCAAGTGTTAATAAAATCCAATAATTTAATGTACTTTTTTCGGGATCTTTTTATACCCTTGCAAAGGGTATTATAATTTTGCCCAGAAGTTTGCAACGCATAGAAATATTCATTTCCGACCCCATAAACTATATATATTCTTGATCAGGGGGACGAGCTGAGTTCATTGAGCTTTGTCCGTCCGTCTGTCTGTCTGTCCGTCTGTCTGTCTGTCCGTCTGTCCGTCTGTTTCTACGCAAACTAGTCTTTCAGTTTTAAAGCTATCGAGCTGAAATTTTGCACAGAGTCTTCTTTTTACTGCACGCTGCTAATATGTCGGAACCGACCGGATCGGATCACTATATCTTATAGCTGCCATAGGAACCATCGGTCGAAAAATGGGTTTTAGTGAGAAAAACTTTTTTGTTTTCAATGTTAGCGTGATTAAACTCGGTCATAAAAATTATTATATACTTTCAAACAGATTTGCAAATTTTGGTTAAAATCGCATGACTATATCGTATAGCTGCCATAGGAACAATAGGTCCAAAAATGGGTTTTAGTGAGAAAAACTTTTTTGTTTCCAATGTTAACGTGATTAAACTCGGTCATTAATAATATTATATACTTTCAAACAGATTTGAAAATTTTGGTCAAAATCGGATGACTATATCTTATAGCTGCCATAGGACCGATCGGTCGGAAAATGGGTCTTAGTGAAAAAAAACTTTTTTGTTTTTAAGTAAATCGTTCTTAAGGTCGGTGATTATTAATATTAAACGCTTTCAAACTAATTTGAAAAAGTTGATCGTCATCGGGTGACTATATCTTATGGTTGCCATAGGACCGATCGGTCGAACATAAGTCTTGTTAAAAAAATTTTTTGTTTAGTTTTGTTAGCGTCCTTAAACTCGCTGATGACTTATTTTATATGCTTTCAAAAAGATTCGCAAAATTGGGCCGAAATCGGATGACTATATCTCAAGGCTGCCATAGGGCCGATCGGTCGGAAATTGAGTCTTAGTGAGAAAAACTTTTTTCAGACGTTTATCTGTCGGAAAATAGGTTTTAGTTACAAAATTTTTTGATTTTTATGTAAACGTTCTTAAACTGTGACATTTGCATTTGCAAGGGTATAAAAACTTCGGCACAGGCGAAGTTAGCTTGGCCTTCTCGTTTTTCATTGCAATGGAGCGTTTTCCAAAATTTGTCTAAATCTTTTTTGTCCTAAATTCAGCCTTTTCAAATTTTTTTAGGAGCATTTAAATTTTTCCAATTGGCAACCGTACATCCTGGTGCTTCATCGAAACCTGGTGCATACACCGCTGCAACACATGTTGCACAACAGTTTATCAGTGTGAAACATTAGTCATCGTATCAAAATCATCTATAGGAAATGCGTTGAATTAGGTCGTTTGAAGCAAATCCATAAACCGAACATAACACTTTGGGCCGTACTTTCTGCTCCATTATGAAAGTTTGCAGCCTTGGTTAGACCATTAATAATGGTACTTAAATAAATGGATTTCTCAAGCCCAAACTCTAAGAAATCTGTATAATAATTGGCCATTCTAAAATAATTTCGCCTTTAGATTATTTCAATTGTAGTTATTAACAACTTTTTAAAGTGCGTCATAGTTTTAGATTTAAGAATTTTTTTTCAACTTTTAATGGGTTAACACACTCTTTCTGCCCAAACTCACGTTTACCTTTAAGCACACACACGCTCATACACAGCCAACTAAAATTTGCGGCTCTCACGCACGCAATGCCCGTGGTAAGGTTCACCCAGTTTCCCAATTTCCAACTCGCGTGGCATCGTCTCATCCAGAAATAGCGCCCAGTGGATTTGACGCAGGGAAGCAAAGACTGTTGCTGCAGTTGCTCGCAGGCCTCGACGATGACAACGTCAATTTCATACATATTCAACTGCCTGGAACTCGGGCTCAACTCGACCGAACTGCTGCTGTTGCTGCTGGGATTTTGCGGCAATTTCAAATACAAATTGCAGTGTTTTTATGGCTACAAATGACTTTTTGTCATTCGTTTTTTTTTAAACTCCACTTTTTTTTGTTGGTGTTGTAACCAGCGACAGTTTGAACAAGGGTCTCAACGACGACTACAACGACGGCGGCAACATACGAACGGATTTCATTTTAACAGCTTCAGCAACGTTAATCCCCAATACCCAAATGCAATCGGCTGTCTGTTGGCGGTTGGGCCGCCCCAAAGGCCAGGGCCAGGGGCCAACGGCAGGGATTTATGGGCAAAGCGTTTTTGGTGTGGTAGGGAAAATGGTTGGAGGGCTTTAACATATGCTGCCTGCTGCTTAAGCCTTGCCTTTAACAAAGCAGAAACTGGCTTTTTATGGAACTGGAAGCATGATGAAAAAAGCTCCCAAGATCAGAGCAGGCAGCCATAGAAATGAGTAAGATCAATTAAAAGGCGAAGGTGTAAATTTTGGTTACCGAAACCGAAACCCCTTGTCTAAATATTGATAGATTGCAACAGCAGGCAAAATTTTAGTCCTAAATTCATTATTGAAAATTGGTACCAAATTTTGTTGCCTAGTATTCAATTTCACACGCACACATGCCATTTATCGACATATTCAAAGTTAAACTATTTCAATTGACTTTTAATTGCACAATTTGTGAAATTTTGTGCAAATTTAATAGTTACTCAATGTGTTTGCCATTTTAGTTAGTTTCGGTTGGCCAACACATCAACACCAACACCAACACCCAACAGCCAGACCAGGGTCAAGGCTCCCACAAAATGGATGTTGGCCAGAAAGTTCTGAGCCTCGATTAAGACGACAAACGAACCACATCAGCCAGTTAGAAACCTTTGGCTCTGTGGATTCTGACGATGATGATGCCTGGCCCCTGCTAGTTACCGACTGTTTGTCCAGCCATGTGGGGGAGGTGGAGGGGAACGACGCATACATAGACACAAACGGTTGCATGGTCGTTGAGATGCTGACGGCCGATTACGATGGGTGTTGATGTGGCTATGCTGATGATGACTGTGACCGTTACCGTTACCGGGTGTGAAATAACTAAAGTACTTCACCAGCTGCGAGTCAGAGACGCGTAAATGTGAATTTTAGGGTGATATGTGAAAAATCACAGTAAAATGCTTAATACTGCCTAAAGCAGGGGTGGCCAGAGCCTATGCGCACACCGCGCATTCGATGAGAGTTTGCGCATAGCGATAGCCGCGCGTATAGACATTCACCCATAGCACCAGGCAAAGTATATTGCAACAAAGACATCGTATGTTTTCTCCCTTCTTTTTCTCCATTTCTGGTAATTCTACTTCGAGTAAAAATACATGTTTTTATATTAAGTACATGCTCTACCAAGAAAAGCACGCCAAGTTCGATTATATATCAAGGTTTTGCTCACTGTATTCTTCAATTAGCGTGGCGTAATGCATCAAGAATTCTTATCACAAGGTCGTACGGTCATGGAGAAGGAGTATTAGAGATAAAATTTGCGCTACCTCTCAATTTGGAGTGGTTATAGTGCCCTTATATACATAGTGCTTAGATACTTTATAGTGACAGTAGGAAATCACAGTGGTTAGAGCGAGACGGACATATTCCCAAGTGTGCCCAGAGAATACATCGATAGTACGCACCATCGATAGTTTGAACATCGATTGTGAACTCCATCGATAGCACCGATATTGCTTTTGAAAAAATTTAAATAGTTCGATTGCGGGATATTGAAGATATTGAAGGGAAGCAGGAACAAGTTGCTGTTCGACGTTTGGTCAGAAAATTTCGCCTCAAATGAGTCTAAATCTGCCATGATACACACAATATTGCATTTCGCCGATAGTTCTACGTTAAAAACTAAGAAACTGTTCTTCCATAAAACTATAACTTCCATATCTAATTTTAAGCGAACTCTGTAATTATAAAGTTTTCTATATGATATAGCGCTTGTGACGTAGTTAGTTAATTTTTCCGAGTCTTCGTCGACTTCCCCATTTAATCTTCCAATAATTTCATATTGCCTAAGTTTCGTTTTCCCAAAGAATCTAGCTCGTATGATTTTGAGGATTGGGCATCTGCCTATAAAATGTTCTAAGTCCTTGCATTCCTTCATGTTGCATAAGGTGCATTCATCTGGCACTTTACGCAAATGTTAGTTTAATATTATATTATAAGATCACATCTTGCTTTAAAAATCCACACAGTCTTGTCCCATTTGTGCGATTGATAAAAGTAGCTAGTTCTTAGGCCATGGTCTAGATATCTATAGAACCTATGAGCGCTACTCATAGATCTGCTCTACATAGTTTGGTGTTTGTGAGATTCTATGCGCTTCTCAAGCACTTGTGTTTTGTTCTGCCAGTCCATACTAGTCAACGGTATGATTCAGTTAAAGTTGAAATTGATACTTAAATCGCTTAGACTTTTCGCCCTTCCTATCCTTTTCCTTACAAGTATTTTTGAGAATTGGTTTAGTAGCCTATTGGATTCGTCAAACATCGTTGTTTGTATACACACCTGATCATGTTAATAGGTACACACCGGAATTTTTTAATTATAAATGGTTTTGTCGTACTTTTAGTATTGACAAATTTATAATTTTTGGTGTTTTGTTGTTGTCAATGTCTGGCCACACTGTGACAAAGAGTTGAAAGAGGGGCTGCCCCGTATATCAAAGCTTTTCTATAAATTGCGAGTCCACCACACATTTCGCCTGATCATAATAATAGGTACAGTCTCCGTTTCTCACAAGTATCAAGTGAATAATTTTGTAATCAGTGATCTTTTGGTAACTAAAGGTAAATTAAGTATAGCTCCTGTCAATACAGAGAATTAAATAATTATTTTTTTTAGGAAAAATATTTCGGAATTCTCATTATACTAAAGAAGAAGCTCGATTGGTTCTAAGTCTGAGAAAAGTAGGCAAATCTTTACGAGCCATCCCCAAATTAATGAACAGGTCTCATAATTTTGTTAAAAATGCATTAGAAAGAAAACCAAGACAGGAAACCCGTGGAAGGCCACAAAAAACAACAGAAGCCCTTGACCACTACATAGTAACTTTGAGCAAAAAGGACCCATTTAAGTCATCGAAGGCTATTGCAGCCGAAATTGGGAATTCAGTTAGTGCTCCAACTATCCGAAGACGACTACAAGATGCCAACCTGACAGGAAGAATTGACAGAAAAGTCCCACTTATGCGCAAAAAAAATATCACCATGAGGAAAACTTTTGCAAGGGACCACAAAGACTGGATAGGATGCACCGGGGAGAAAAGATGGAGAAACATATTATGGAGCGATGAAACCAAGATTAATTTGTTTGGGAATGACTGTGAAAGGAATGTTCGACGCCCTAATGGAAAGGAATTCCATCCACGGTTTACAAAAAAACAGTCAAACATGGAGGTGGCAATATAATGGTATGGGGTTGTATCTCCTGGTACGGCGTAGGTCCAATTTATCAGACTACGAACAAAATGAATGCTTAAGAGTACAAATCCATATTGGAAACAGTTATGGTACCGTATGCTGAGGAAAACATGCCATTACGTTGGGTATTTCAGCAAGAAAATGATTCTAAACACACATCAAGGCTGTTATCTAAATTTTTCGAGGCCCAAAAAGTTGACGTTCTGAAGTGGCCAAGCCAATACCCCGACCTTAACCCCATTGAAAACTTGTGGGGAGACTTAAAAAAGAAATTGGCAAAGCATTCATTTTCAAATAAACAAAAATTATGGGTAGGTGTCCAAAAACTGTGGTATGAGACACCAGTAGAGACCTGCCAGGCTCTTATTAAAAGTATGCCAAAAAGAATAGCAGTAGTGGCCAAAAATAGAGGTGGATATCCAGTGTAAGTTAGGAAATACTAATTTACCTAAAAAAAGAACAAAATGGAAATTAAAATTTTTTTTCTTACCAACACATGAAGTGTACCTATTATTATGATCACACTGAAAACTTATCTGAAACACAAAATGATCTCTTTTATGTTATATTATTATTCTACAGTTAAGTTTATTATATTAAAAACAAATAGTTTAAGAACCAATGAGAACAAATTTTAAGTTTGAAACAATGAATAAAACTGTTCTCTGTCACCTTTAAGTCAGAGTTGACGTGTGTACCTATTAATATGATCAGGTGTGTATATCGAAGGTGCAGATCAAACTTGAAAATGTGAGCTGGAGTAGTTCCGGTTTCCAGTTGAAATTAATAACTCGGGGTGCAATTTCATATAAATTTCAATTGAAATAATATTGATCCTTAAATCGTTTAGATTTTTCGCTCATTCTATTGTTTATCCTAAGCAGTATTTTTGTGAATTGGTTTGGTAACCTGTTAGATTCGTAGTCAAACATCGTTCTTTGTATATATCGATGGTGCAGATCAAGCGTGAAATTTTAAGCAGGAGTAATTCCGGTTTCCAGTTGAATGAACATTTTCTTGAATTTTTTATTTCGCAGCCTGTCAACTTCTTCGAAGTTGGCCGATCTCTATTCTTGCGCCCCATAGCTTTGAACCGATCTGCTGACGGCCAGGTACAGCTTCCAATTAGCTTGTTATCTGTTATATAAATAATATAGTACAAGGAAATCACATCTCTTAGCTTTAAAAGCTCATAATTGGACAACGGTGCATGTCCGACGCCCCCTCTGGAACAATTTTTTTTTTATTTCGAGATCATAAATACAAAAATATCATTAAATAACTTTCATTTTCTGGATTGTTCTAGACGACACACTGTGCCCTGGGTGGAAAATGAGGTCCAAACTTATCTTTAAAGTTAGCTCCAAGCTCATTTTCAAAGCTACACATACAAAATTATGTAATCCGTGGCTTTTATGTTTTGGGAAATCCATCTCCAAAGTAGGAAAATGGGCCGAAAATTATTGTATAAAACTCAATTAATAATCCTCCGATCAGGTTCAAACTCTTTTTTAAAGATCAATTGGTATATTCAACAATGACCACTTACTAATCTTTCGGAAGATTTTCCACCTGAAGAAAATTGGGTGGTCAAAGTTGTTTTGGCAAAAACTTAGTTCCCAGCGATACAAAAGTATGTTTTAGGAAATCTAAAATCCTAAGTAGGAAAATGGGCGGAAAACTGTTGTAAGAAACTCTTTTGATTTTCATCCAACTATCTCCTAACTTATTTTCAAAGCTTCACTTTAAAATAAGATTTTCTTATATTGGAAAATCTGGAAAACAGAAACACATTTTGTTTTCCATTCGATAGGGTTCAACATAATATTCATGGCCTCCATATTGGTTAGGTTAGATTGCGATGGTAGAAGCCCTTAAATTTTGTACTTTAAGTCAGTAAAGGGTGTGTCTGCGCTTTTGAACCACTTAGAAAGTAGCAGAAACCTGAGTAGCAAAGCAATCTCTATTCCAGAGATGGCTGAAATGTTTGGTAGAAAAGGCTACCCAAAGATTGCGCATCGTCTCCTACAGAGCGCTGGACAATGGCAGAGAAGATGCTGAACGCTTTTTTCTTCATCAACTGAGCAACAGCTTCTACAATAGTCATTGTGGTTGATACCAAGTCTCGCGGTCGATTAGACAGTGTCCTGCGAGAATTCCTACAAGTAGGAAAGCATTCTGCCTGCCTAGACGCAAAAGCGCCAACGTTCTTTTGAAGTTAAGAGTGGGCCAAGTTAGCCTAGGGATTTCACAGGCACCTGGAAAAGCGCCAAAAAAAAAAGCGTCCGGCATTGTGTTACAACAGTTTATACATGCACCTGCTTACTCATTGATGATTGAATGTGATCACCGGACTTCCTGCTACTTTTTCCTGTCACCAAAATTGAAGAGACCCATGAAAAGAGGGAAGACTTGCAACGATAAAAACTGCTTCGCTGGAAAAGCCCAAAGCTATACCAAAAGGTGCGTCAAAGATGGGAAAAGCGTTGGCACAAATCTATTATATAAGGCGGGGATTACTTTGAAGTGAACCGAATACAAGTATGGACTCATGGACTTTTCATATTTGTTGTTTTAAAGAACAAAAATTAAACGATTTTCGGAATCGGTTCTATTGCCCATTCTCTTATTGGTATAGAACTTTCTGTTTCCATATTTGGACGGCTGCATAGCGCAGCACCAATCAAAGGGATGTAGAAATACAAAGATTTAAAAATCACCAAGAACATTATAAAGGCTTTACATAGATTCCGTAGACATCGTGTCACTCACTCATCATTATCCTTGCTCATCTCTGGCCCTGTCTGCCCGTTATTGCTTGCTTGGCTTCGTGTGTATGTTGCTTGCATTTGCATATTCCCTAATTTGGCTAGTTTGGCAATTGCGGCCGATTTTGCAAAATGTTATTTGCAATGGGCGTCCCCCCCTCAGCACTGTCGTCCCCTCTACTTCACTAACTAGTCCAATGGCTTCACAAGTATTTAGTCTATGATGAGTTGAGTGGTTTGAAGTGCCCATCCTCTGGCAATGTTTCGTGTGTCGTGTGAAATTGTTTTAGTTTCAAGTGGTGAGACCAAAGAGCGCAGGGCAAAGTTATATTCTAATTGAACTCACCTGGCTGGTCAATAAATTGCAAATTGATATATGGCATTTTATTAATATTATTTTTTTTTATATTTTTGCGGCAAGCCCAATCACATTATGTGAGCCACCAATTTTAATTACTGCCATTACCACAACAGCAGCAGCAACAACAACAACCCCAATATTAATGGCAAGCCTGGGCTAATGCCTCTGGACAAAAACTCATTTAGCCGCGTTAAAGTAATTACGATTTATAGGCCACAAAAATCCGTAACACAACATAAATCCAAATGAGGCAATGTTTCTGCTCGACATACCATCACCCACCCCCAACCACATCAGGGCCCCTTGGCCGGTTAAAAATTTTAACCACACGGTAAGCCAAAGTCACATGGCGAAACTGGCGACACCTGACCTCCGCCCAGGAACATTTGTGTCTTTATTACACTGTCAAGGCAACGCGCGATAAATAAATAAATAAATGCCGCCTAACAAGCCGCAAGATGGAGCCAACGAGCAGGCAGGGGACAGCAGCTGGAGGCAGAGGCAAGTGGTGGCAAGTACAATTTGTTGCAATTCATTGACTTGGCGCACAGGCGGAGACATAAATTTCTGCGCCACGGGCTGTAAAATATCGACAGCAAAACAACAGCATACAAAAAAACAAACAGAGAATGAAGAATATTATTGGATTAAACGAATTATTTATACCTTATGTAATGCAACGGGCAAACATGAAATTTATCAAAATTAGTGCAAATGATGCAAAATGGCTTTATGTTGGTGATTTAACGAATTATTACCTGTAAGTGGGTTCTCCATGGTTAGTTTTTGATTGTAATGAAAATTTCATAAACAAATCACTATTCGTTTAGTTGGATTTTTGTTATATTTTCTCTAAACATGATTCACTCGAATAAAACAAGCGAATTAAGCTCACATTTTTCCCTGATAAGTGCTCTTCATTTGGCTAAAGCATTTTTATATGCTTTTTGTTTGATCGACTATGAAGGTATTATATTAAAAATCTAACTGGATTCCCAACGCCTCAGATAAACTAAATCGATTCCGATGTGTATCATAAAAGGGTATCGGAATAATTTTAACAAATTCCGACCAGTCTCTACTCTGGGTTAGTGCTCATACCCATCGGCGCATACCTTTCGAAATGCTCAAAGCGCCGCTACCTTAACCGGCAGGTTAAGATCGGTAAGATTTAGCATTTCCCATGACTTCTGCTTTCCACAAATCCTCCAAATATACTTAAATTGTACATTTACATTTACATTTTACATCTTGCTGTTCCCATGGGAGTAATAGGCTATCGCATGGAATTTTCTGAAGATGTGAAATAGCGATTCACACTGACAACATCTAATAGCCGATTTCCACACATGCGCGTTCTGTCATCGATTGCACGATTTTTCGACAAATCCCCAAAGGTGTTTCTACTGCGTTCAGCGTCCACTTCCGTATCCACAACAGCTGATCTGGTCTGATTGTTTACCTTTGCGAAGCAATAAAAATGAATAAAAGTGACTTTGTTTTGCAATTGAAAATCAACAACGGCAGCTTTTGCAGCTAAAAATGGTTTTGCAAGTAATGAACGAGTGTGCTGTGACGAGCGTTGCGTACGAGGAATCCCACCCACGTAATATTTGGCATTTGTACAATTACATTAGTATTCCAGTTTTTATTTCTTTTTTATTTCTAGCCGATTCCTTTTGAAAGACACACGATTTTCAAGGAATTCTTTCCTGTGGATGACAAATATTTCAGATTTTAGTGGAGCTGCTGCCTGGGACTTTTCGGTTTCCAATCCCACTTGGCTCATCAGCAGAATAGTGATCGATTGGGAGGCTATTCGGATTATCCAAATTCAGATGGTCTAATTTTATTCCCAGGTTGCGAGCGTTCTGTCGGATTGCATGCACCTTTCTGAAACAAGTATGAATGACATTATCAAGTGATAAGCCATTTGCAAATAATTGCATCTCTGCCTGTACTTTTTGGACAGCATTTGAAAACTTTATTTAAATAACAATGTTTATATAAATTAACATTCCGCCAATTGTTGTGCCAGCTGGTTTTGTTATCAAAATGTCTTATCGATATTGGTTCTTATCGATATTCATCGTATAAATATGAAAAAACAAGTTGGCAGAGCCAGCGTTCAAAGTGGACTCAACTCATTGCCGCCCCCCTCACCAATTGTGCAATTCCTTCACAAGTAACTATTTTATATATTTTAGAAGAAGAATCAACCGTATTAATGCTTGTAAGCAGGCTTTAAGTGCGGACTGAGTGCCGCAACGTCGATTCACTGCTGTATATTGCGCAATGTCCTTAAAGTCCTCAACACTGCCAACAATGAAAATTTTAGTTTTGCCTCAAATGAGCCCTGGTAGCAGCCAAACCAATCTAATACTGCTGCTGACTACTCTTCTGGTGCTGAAGATCTGCTATTGTAAGATTTGTTATTTCGAATGAAGCATAAAAGCGCATGCGTATTGCGAGGCACAAATGGTTTGATAGTGTTATTTATTCTTCCATTACCGCAACAATCCAATTAGATCGAAGTGGAAGGTAGCTTGTTCCGCTGATGCCTTTTGCATCTCCAAACGCTCACTCGATATGCCCATGAAATCCGCATGGTGGTTAGTCTTGGAGTTTTTGCTGGTGGCCTGTCATCGCTTCCAGAAATGTTGGTGCTACAATCCAACACCTCTGAGACGAGCTCTATAAGCTGTTTCTCGGAATTGTTGGTTCGGTATTTTTGACGTTATTGAATTAATTATGCATATTTTCCAATTCCCTTTCGTTAACATTGATTAAGTTTCCCATTAGTGGTGGACCAAAAACAATTGTGAAAATAATGATTGGAAAGAAGTAAAATAAGAACATCCCCAGAAGATGTTGGCATGATGATACAATTTCGGCACAGCAAATGCTTATGGAACATCTTTGATAATGATGTTAGATGTTAAATGTGACTGAATGTGAACAGCCTAAGCTGTCGATTCCGCTGTCGAAAATTTAATTTATCTTAGTACTTAGCTTAAGGAAAAGCGAGCTTGAAAATGTTTATTTGACGAACTATAATTAAAGTTATAATTTCAGAAACTTTACGGTATCGGTTGCGGGGTCTAACGCGGCCGAAAGCTATATATATATAGGTACACAAAAAAAAAAAAGATCAAATATCAGGCCTATCTTTAAAAATATCAAAATAATATCAATTTATCATATCAATGGGATACTATTTTCACCTAAACATATGGACGGATAATATCATCTTGATATTTGTTTCATATCGTGATCTTTTTTATCTGTGTATATATATGGGAGTTTGCGTAATTGATTAAAATAGTTGTTGATACTTTATTGTAATAAAAAGTATTATAAAAGTTTGTTTTATACAAATTGAACCCGACTTGAACTTCGCTTGACTTCCACGCGTCGTTGGCGCCCGAAATCACTCACACCTCTGCGGCACACTATGGCTCTTCTCGACTCTCAGTTCGCCGCCCGACTTAGCGGATTTGCTGTTCTGTTTTCGTCGACTTTTCTGCTACGTTGTTTCGCTCGTACTTCGTTTGACTCTTACGTATTTCGGTTAACGTTTAAAATACTTCTCGTTGTCTTCATCGTGATGTTGTCTAGGCATGTAAGCTGATGCGTCTCTATAACAGTGAAATGGAGGAACAGCTATATTCCAACCCACATATTTATAATGGGAAAATTACTCATACGACACGTACACTAAGGACTGTACTAAAAAGAAAAAAGATTTTTATTCTGATTTGAAATGTATTAAAAATTTTCTGTCGTACCATTTTTATTAAATTTTACACTCTCCTTTCCTAAGCCTAAGGAAAGTATTCATTAACTTTCTGCCGAATTTTCAAAAAAAATGTCTGATCTTTTTCAAATAACCATTGACATTTCCCCAACGTCGAACTATTGGTCGAAGCTTTCTAACATTTGGTGTATTCAACTCTTTAGGAGCAAAATGTAGGATTTTTGCATTAAGAAAGATGAAGTGAAACGGTCATAGAGTACGGCAGCCAAAATATTACGATAAATGGTGTCTAAATTTGAGTACTCCTTTCGATGCATTTCTTAGTTCAAAGATTATACCACAAAATCTGTAGTTTATTTCAGTCTTTATCAAATTTTAAAATTCAAAAAGTTAACCACATGGAAAATAGGGCAGACCCAGGAAAGCGTTTATTTCATTTAAATATTGAATTGATTTGAAAATGAAATCAACGGCAACTGATTTTAATTGACATACAAGGGCCTCAATGCGAGTGAATGCATCGTTTCGTCTTATCTTTTTTATTTCATTCGCTAAAATTACGCTTTTGCCCACTGTACATAGAATCGATTAGGCAAAACGACTGCACATAGTCTCAGCTTATTAATGCTGATGAATACACATCTCTGCAGACTTCAAACTATATTATTTCCTTGACACATTATATTCCTTCTTAAAATTGCAAGCGGCCCCTCAAAGTTTCTATAGCCAGCACCTCCAGTGTATAAAGCCAACTTGAACGGCAGCATATTGTAAATCTATTGAGCTGGGAGGGAGGGCACAGTTTGGTGTGGGGTCGTTCCGAATGGGTGACATGTGCTGAGAGGGCAATGAGGCTATAGCGAATTTCGATTGCGATGGCAAAAGCAGTGAGAAGGCCAAAGAAAAAATCATAGCATACATATAAGCGCAGCATTTTGTTGGAGCCATAACTGAAGGTTATTGAGAAAATAAGATGTGAGGCGACCTGGAAATAATCAATGCAAAGAAAAAGAAAATAACATTTACGACAAATTACGTAATAATAAAATTTCATTTAAGTTAAAATGGCAAAAATTTATGAATAGTCTGCAGCTGGGTATAGGGGAGTCATTCTTAGCTCTCACTTATCAGCTCAGTTAAGAGAGTTTTTAAGCAGTCAAAACACGACCGAATGTCCAAAATAAATTTCTAAAAAAAAACAATTTCAGCACCTTAAAATGCTGTTGAATCCATTAAAAAAATCATTTTTGAGGAATTCAGCTGTCAGTCTCAAAGTGCTGTAAAATGTGTAGAATTACGAAAAGTTGTTAAGAAGTTTATAGCTAAAATAATAAAACTTTTTAAAGAAAATTAGAGGGTTTCACATACCATTATAGAAAATAAGCAATAAACTTGAAATCAGAGGTGTCACCGAAATCTCTTCCAACCAAAAACCAATTCTCGGTGTCCCAGAAATCTTCTTCGGTTGGTTTCAAATCTCTCGTGTTTGGAAAAGAGATTTTGCAAAATTCACCACTCAAACAATTTTGATAGGAAACATTTGGAAAATGTTAAAAACATATTTTTTCTGGAAAGGTTGCATAAAATGATATAAATATTTAATTTGTATTAATATTATTTTAATTTTAGTTTTAATCCAGAATATAAAAAAAAAATTTAATATTTTTTTGTTCAATAATTGTTTTAAAACCAACCGTAGGCTGTCATAGCCTTAAAATCAACTTGCCCCTCAACCGCAGCTAGCGCCATCTGTCTATGCTGGCGCCATCTATGTAACAACAAACGGGCTAAGGGATGCCAGGTTATACTTTATGACTATGACTCAAATTTGAATTATAATTTAAAAATGCATCATAAAACATAAAACACAATCAAAAGAGTGTACGTCAATCACAGAGTGTACGACCACTATGCAATACGCCTGGATTTTATGATTTGATCGAAATCGAAAACGAGAAAACGAAACGAATATGAAAGAATCTTTAAGTTGTTGGCCAATTTAATATCCGTTACAACAACAAACATTTTTTTAGTAAATCTTACAGACCTGTACCCAATTCCAAAAACGAGTGGAATTGTCGCAAATCAATTTGACTTGTTGTTTTCAGAAGTTGTGCTAAAGAGTAGACGGAATTAAATATAATGGATATTTGACACATTGAAATAAATGTTTAAAATTATAAAGTAACTAGCAGGTACCTGCGTTGCTACGCACCCTTTGAATTTCAAACACAAAACGAAGAAGTAAAGTTTACTTGGCAATTGCCATCTATCAATTTTTCATTTAGCAAAATTCGCGATTTATTGACCCTTCGATCTTCAACATCCGTCTATTTACCTGTCTTTATGATAATCTAAATTCATTATAAAATTTTGCAAATTTAGCGACTTTTTTGTCTGATTGATCAACACCTCCCATTTACCCGTCTTCATGTCAATGAAAACTCATTTAAAAATTTCAACAATTTTCTAATATTTTTAAACCGATTGAACGGCACCTCCTATTTACTCGTCTTCAATTGCCAACCACCAAATCTTCGCTATAATCTAAATTCATTATAAAATTTTGCAAATTTTGCGAATGTTTGGTCCGTAAGATCTACACTTCATATTTAACCGTCTATTTACCCATCTTCATGACAATCTAAACTCATTTAAAAATTTTTGCAAATTTCGGAATTTTTTAAAACTTTTTGAATGTCTCCAAATGCCAATTAATAAATTTTTATGATAGTCCGAGCTAATTATATAATTTTACAATACTCCGCCGTCAATTAAGCAGTCTTTTTGGACTGATCTAATCATTTACGCGTCTACAATTGTGATCTGTCAAAATATAGCAAATTTCGCAATTTTTTGTGCCGTTGAGTCTACAATTAGGTATACTATTGCCATCCATCAAATATTTATGATAATCTGAACTCATTATACAATTTTGTTAATTTCGCGATTTTTTTGACAGTTCGGTCTACCCGTTTGATCTACACATCCTACTTAAACGCCAGTTTACCCGTTTTCTTTATTAATCTAAGCTTAAATGACAAATTTCATTAAGCCATTGGTGCATGATATAGTAAGAAATGGCAATGTCTACAAAAACTGTTAATTTTATTATGAAAGGGAGAACAGGTGAAAAAGTTTCTGATAATTTTGAAACTCATACTGGTTTCAAGCAAGGATGTTTACTCTCCCCCCAGCTGTTTGTCATATACTTTAACGATGTGCACGAAGATTTAGATGGTGGCCTTTTTATACAAGATATTTTAAATAACTTTCGACGAAGGACATCAAAGGTAAAAGGGGCATTGAATTCAACTTTGAGAACATTTATGAATAAGCCATTTACATTTACATAAGAGGTATACAGTCTTATGCAGCACAAGTTGTGGATTCGGATTCGCACTTGAGCGGCATTTCGTAAAAAGAATCCTCAAGATAGCAAAAACTACGCCCAATTATGCACTTTGTCTGGAAACGGGAGCAGAAGTAGGATATTTATACGGTCTAAATTTGCACCTAAAGTACATTCACAGGGTAATGTTTGTATACGACGCTTGCCGACGACCCCAGATATTATCCAAATACGTAATACGAAAACTAGTTTTTTGGTTTGACGAAATAAAAAATCTATTACAAAGCTGCGAACTTTCTCAAGAAATGATAAATATGACGGATATTACAAAAGAACACTGGTGCAATAGAAGTATTAAACTCTGTGGTTAAACGGAAGCATACACAGACGGCGAAATAAGGAGTGCACTCTGTGCAACCTTAGGGAAGTCGAGGATATAACACACTTCCTAGGCAGATGTCCCGTTCTCAGAGAGTTTCGTGGCAGATCCCTTGGAAGAACGGAACTTACGAAGCAGAAGATAATATGCGTATTAAACGGTGAAGATCCGTTCAATTGGATCATGCTTGCGGAATATATAGAAAAGGCCATAAATTATAGGAAATTAATTATAAACAAGTTAATTATATAAATGTCAGTATTATTTGATGTGTGTTAAATCTTGATGTGACTAAATTATTTATATATAATAAGTCAATTAATGTTAACTTATAATTAGACATCGGATTTTATGCACTTTTTTAAATGAAAGTTGATTAAGGTGAAAATTTGGAATTATGCTAATTTAATAACCCACTTTCCAACTCTATATCTCTATATATGCAAATTTTGCATATTTTGCATATATATGCAGAATATGCAATAAATATGCAAAATATGTAATTGTATAAAAAATATATAAAAATGGCGAAATTTACAAAAATTATCATTCTTGAGCTTAGATTATTATAAGTAATATATAGATGGCATATATAGACGGTTAAATGGAAGTTGTAGACCGAGCAAATAAAAGGTGTACCTTGAAAGTTCTTAAATATTGGGAAATTTCTAAATTGTTCATTTATTTCAGATTTTTATGAAGATTTTATAGACGGCTAGAGTGCACGGGTAAATAAAGGAGATGTGGAACAAATGGTCAAAAAAATGGCGAAATTTCAAAATTTGGCAAATATTCAAAGGACCTCAGATAACTATGAAGGTTGGATAGATGGCAATTGAAGACGCGTATATATGTAAGAGGATTAGACCAAAAACTGCGAAATTTGTGAAATTTTCATTTGAGTATTTACGAAATCGCAGGCGTTGGTAAATAAGAGGCGTCGATTGAACAGGTCATGATTATATGAAGACTTAATAGACGGCAATAGTAGAAGGATAAATATAGGAAGTGCAGATCGAACTGTTAAAAAAATCGCGAAGTTTTCAAAATTATTATTGAAGTTTTGATTTTTCGCGAAATTTTGCAAAACTTTATGAGTTTTGGGAATCATCAAGATGTGATAAATGGCAATTTTGGACGCGTCAATGGTTAAATCCAACGGTCCAAAAAGTTGCGAAATTTATAATGTAGACAGCTAAATTGACGGGTCAAGATCAAGCGGACCAAAAATCCGGATATATACAAAATTTAAACATTTGCAAAATTCTTATAAGAGTTTAGATTGACACGAAGACGGGTATATCGACGGGTAAATAGGCAGTGAAGATCATACGAACCAAAAACTCGTAAAAATAGAAAAAAAAATTTAACGAGTTAAGATTATCATGAAGATTTGACAGATGGCAATTGTATATTAAGCTGCACTTCTTCGCATTGTGTTTAAAATTCTAAAGGGGGCGCAGCAACGCACTTCGGGTGCCTGGTATGTAAATATGTATTGCAAAACAGTTTGATGGCAAATCTCTTAGCCATTTTTGAATTAAAATGTGTTTTTATCACACATTTTCGGCATTTAAATTGATTACAAGTTGAATTGGTGACGTTGATTTACAAGTTCAAACAGATTTGCAACAAAATCAGAAAATTGTTAGCACTGAAACATTATGTAATTTCATAATAACAAGTTTTTTTGCATATTTTGGATATTTTTTCATGCAAATAAGCAATTTATGCAAAATTGTTTTTAGCGGACTAAGATCATTGATCAATAAAAATAAGATGTGTATTGCGATTAAAGTTCTGATTGCCAGAACTTAAGTCGGACATGCGGTTCAAAATATGCAAAATCCGATGTCTACTTATAATTGTAAAGTGAGTCCAGCCAACTGTCTTGTTGAGGACGAACGATCTGGTATTCAGCAACGAGCCGGGCAGCCAGGTGTAGTAGTCCGAGACAGCACTTTGGTGGGCACACTGCTAACTGACGGTTTTAAAACTATGTCGGTATTTATGCAAAAACAAAATTTTGTTCGTATTAATCAATATGTGATCACAAATATTTTGAAATCCTTAAACAAAAAATACGAATAATAATTTTATCAATCTATCTATCTATCTATCTAGTAACAATCAGCCAAACATACAAACTTTAACATTTATAATATTAGTAAGTTTATTATAATAATGCTATACATTCTTAGAAATGATTTGCAGCTTTTATTCATTTCTTTGATATTGAAAATCATTTTTAAAGAATTTTTATTTAAACATCAATAAAAGATTGCATGAAAACTAAAACCGAGCTATTGTAGCTAAAACGAGCTGTTCTGAATTTCAGCTTTATCTTAGTCGATTTCAAACTTCAATCGATAGCTGCTAGAGTAGCTTCCACTCTGTTTCTCTTTATTTTTGGTTTAATTATACGACAAACTAAAATACTGTTTTAAATTTTATTAAATGGATTTAAAGAGTAAATAAGAGCTTAGCAAATTCAAAGTATCGAGATGGTGACAGCTCTGGCTGCTGTCGATATACACACCGGTATAAACCGGTGTCGAAACCGAGTTGTATAATTCAAAACGTTACCAAATTGGACGATCTTGGTAACAGCGAAAAGTAAAGCGTTCGATTTCGTTAACCAGGCCGTTAACAGGCCTGTTAATTTAATATTGATTTTAGAATAGTTTTACTTGTAAATAAATTTTCGAAATAAACCTGTTTAATTTAACTTCCGTTCCTTAAAGTATTTACTTCACATTCCCCTAAAGATTCCCATCATTTCTTTTGGTTTAAACATTTTATTCTTCTTACCCTCCTCCAGTTTCAGCTAATCGACCCTCTTTAGACATTTTTATATGGCCAACACAAAAAAAAGCAACCAGAACAGCAAGCACGTTAACTGACAGCCGCGCAAGGGCAAATGTCCAGTTCTTGTTGAGAGTTCACATGCGAGGCCGAGGCCAGCGATGACCTTCTCATCTCACTTTTAACTATTTAGCTGGTCAAGGGGGCTGCGGCTGATGCTGATGCGGCTGCTGCTGCTGTGCGTAAATATTTTCCGTGCTTTTAAATGCAAATTGGTAGGCAGCACAGAAACAGAAAAGTTTAAAAAAAAATGGTTCTATCTATCAACTCTTCCTCTCACCTACTTTTATTTCTATTTCTGGCCTGCTGTTTTCACGCCTCGTTGCTTGGAGCCAGCACCACCCGCTGGCTAGCAAACTGCCTTTCGTCGTCGCTGTTCTTGCTCGCAGTTGACATGCTCACCAAACGACGGACTAGTTTCGCACAACTTTTGCTTGGCCATTGTTCAAAGTTTTTGCACAGCGTCCTGGCGAATTCAGAGATTAGTCTTCCACTTGGCTAAATCTGCTGCACTGGCGAGGCAAAGTTATGGCTATCGCAGGCGATAGCCATGGCGGCCACCTGGGCGCCCCCCCATTTTCTACTTCTCTCTCTCGCTGTATTTGTGTCACTTTATTTGTATTAATGGCACTTGTGCATCCTGCGGCGCGACTACAATAAGTAATTTGATCGAGTGGAGAATGCCGACTGCTCACCACGCACTCCAGGCCAACTACAACGCCTCTTGCATTGTGGCAGAAAAAATTGTGAAAAAAAAGTGTGTAAAAGAGGAATATTAAAACTAAGATCAAGTTGAAGATTGTATACTCTGAACTTAACTAAGATAAGAAACAAAACTAAGAATAATAAAATATTTAAGTGCCATTTTTTGTTTGTCCTGTCACATATAGAATTCTCCTTTGGGTTTAAGTGGAAGCAGTTTTCTAACCAAATCGAACAAAGTAGAGCACAAAATGCTTATACCTCAGCTTACAATTGTGTAATAACCAAAAGCCAATGGCCATGCATCGCATAAAACTCAGTTGGGCATTCCGTGACTTTAACTTAGCCAAAGGAGCAGCAGGAGCAGCCCGGAATGAAAGCAAATGCTGAATGCAGAGCAACGTCTAACAACGGCAGCCGAGTGCAAGGGATTAAACACTCTAGATTTTATTAGATAAAACCCAGTGAACAGCAAACGAAACGAATTTCCAGCGAGGTCCCTACCTACCTCCACCACCTTATTCTCCTCCTGCCAGCTTCCAGCACACGAACATCATAAATTCTGTGACAAATGCAGGTACAAAGTGCTTCCCAGTGGCAAACTTTTGCTCATCCAAGATAAGAGTACGGTTGAGGCCTCCCCCATTTGCTACCCCCCAAGCTAATTGCCAAAACTTTAAGCTCTCGTTCTATCATGTGTCGGGTCGTATAAATTTTAATACCAATTGATTTGCACATATCCACAAAACATTTGCATTAAGTTGTCAATTGTGCAAGATCAACTTCATCTCCTGATTAGCTCTGATTGTTGGGGCCTTAATGTGCAATCCAGCTGATTGCGTCAAAGATACGGAATGTGGGCAATCGGGTGTCGTCTGCATAATATTTTCAGTTTTAGTGCGGCAGTTGTGGTAACAAGTGACTTGAGCTAGTTTTGTTATTGAAATGAGCGACGAAACATAGCCACGCTCAAACACAGAGATACAAACAAACATCGTACAGTGCACACATCCTACTTATGCGGGATGGCGGGGTGGTGTCTGTGTGTGTTAGTTTGGAGGCCAGGACCACACTCGCACGCATGCATAAGTAAACAAACATAAACATTTGCTCCAACACGCCAAGTATAAAATGGCATAACAAGCAGCAAACCACAAAAGCAGCAACAAGGATAACAAGAATTCAAAGAAAGTCACCAGGATCATTTGATGAACTGAAGATACTCTACTCTTTGTGATTTCCATTCACCATATGCACAGGCTAAAGGATAAGTTATAATAGTTCAATGAAATTTAAGTGTTCAATAAAAGGTTTTTACTTCATTCCAAGAACTTTGAACACGATTTTATTCATTATGGTAAAAATTCTAAGCAGGAACCCAACAAGAAATTTTTAAGTGACCGTCATATTACCCCTAACCGAAACCGAAATGGATGCTATATTGGTTAACCATAATTGAAACAAAACTGTTGATTGTTGCTTAAAGTTTAACAAAGTTCAGTCAAACTATTTACAGTTATGAACTTAGACTATTCCTTACATCTAACAAAGGGGAATTTAATGAGAACAGATGATAGTACTTGTTGTAATTTAGACAGAGATTACGAAAGGGTTCATGATGAGCATAATTCGTGAGGCAAGAATTTAAATAAATCGGAACGTAATTTCTCGTTACCTTTGCCGGAACCGCAAAGCTAATTAGGCTAAGCAGAGCGCTTGAGTCAACCTCACCTGACAGTAGCTTATAAATGAAAAGCACACTGAGGTATCCAATAAGCGTATACTGTGCTCGTATGGTGGTAGATGCCTATTGGGATCCCAATTTAAGCCACGCAGGGTGAAAAGTAAAAACTTTTTGTACAGATTCGAACTGATTCTGATATTTATAGTAGTGTGGAGACCAGACTCATGATCCATACTCAAGAATAGGTGTGACCAGAGAAACATATAGTTGTTTTGTGACATAAGGGTCATTAAATTGTTTAAATCATCTTATGATAAAGCCAAGAACACACATAGCTTTATAAGCAATAACCGATATATGACCATTGAAACATAACTTGGGCACGAATTGTATACCCAAGTCACCGACTTTGTAGATGCGCTGCAGTGGCTTATCCTCATCAATCATTTAGTCGTAGAGCTAAGGCGTATTACGATAAATAGTTAAATATTTACATTTCTCTTTATTGAGAGGCAGACAGTTAATCATGCACCAATTATTGAGACAGTTTAAGTTACTTTGTAAGAGAAAATGAACGACCCTTTGAATGCACCCACTGCTTAAAGACCTTTAAGCAAAGAAGTACCCTGGACAATCACCTTCGCACTCATACCGGTGAACGACCCTTCAAGTGTTTACAGTGCTCAAAGATCTTTAATCAAAAAAGTACACTGGATAATCAACTCCGCACTCATACTGGAGAACGACCCTTCCAATGTTCCTACTGCTCGAAGGCTTTTAATCAAGAAGGCTCTCTTGACTATCACCTTCGCACTCATACTGTGGAACGAGCCTTTCAGTGTTCCCATTGCTCAAAAGCCTTTAGACACAGCAGCGGTCTACAAAAGCACCTTCGCACTCATACTGGCGAACGACCCTTCGAATGTACCCATTGCTCAAAGACCTTTTTACAAAAGGTCCGTTTGGAGAATCACCTTCGCACTCATTCGTGAAGAAATCGAGAAAAATAAAAATGTGTAAATTTTGATACATGTTGTTTTTGTCATTGTCGTTGTCTTTTTAGCCGTTTTGATTTGCTTGCCGTGAAGAGCAGACTGAGACTGATTCTCAGACACTCAGTGAGGCAAGACTTTGGCCAGGAATCAGCTCTTATGATATGGAACTCGCAACTACTACCATAAAAACGAAAGCATCAATTAAGGTCGATCCTGCCAGGAAAGAAAGTATTTAAAAGCTTTTACTTAAATCAATATCCAGGGTATTAACTTGAAAGCTAAGGTCCCATAGTCAAATAATTTGTCCGAATATTTATGAAAATTTTGATATATAGCCATGATTTCCGATTTTTCAGAACTTAAATATAAAACTATGGTTTCATACGCAAATAATTTGGTCATATATGGCCTAAAAGTTCCCGTATTTGGCTAACTTAGCGAAATATTCATCAAAATTTGCCAAAATTATTTGCATGTGGGACCTTAGCTTTGGTTAGCAAGCAAAGCTAGACCTTTCGTAATATCATGGTCACACTGCGTCTTTTGTATGGAGCCACGAAATCAAAAGACTATATAAGACTAGCCGGCTGAGCTTTTACTAAAATATACAAAAAGCGATCCATTATGAAGTTTTTTTTTTAATTACAAATAAAGTTCAAATAATGGAATTGGGTGGTATTATGGGCTAAAAGAACTATCTCTGATATTTACTTTTTATAGATCATTTCATTTAAATGTTTGCCACGACTAAGCCGTACAAGAAACTAATGTAAGGCTGCCTTCACACTGGAACATGATAATCTAGTAGTTTTGCTTGTTGCTGGGTTTTAAATATGAATAGTTGTTCAAACTCATAGTAGAATCATGATAAAATGCAGACCTACTAGTGTAGGTGTACATGTCTAGTGTAAATGTAATAATGTAATGTAATGTAGTGATATTTTGCATAGCTTGTTTTCAGTATGAAAGTTATCTCCAAAAAGCCTCAAAAAATAATTGAGCCTTCGCACCTTAAACAACATTACTTATGTCGAAGGCTTTTTCAAATATGAAGTTATTCTAAATATTCCTGAATATTTATTCAGAATTCCTTTTTAAATTGGGTAAACCGTTAGACAAATTAAGGTTCAAACCAAAACCTTTACTTAAAAACCTTGAACCTTAAATTTTCGAACATTTCCGCTAACCGGGAGGTCTGCAAAAATTTCTCAAATTTGCATTGTTTAGTTCTTGTTTTTTATCCACTCCTAGATCGGTTTTAATCATACGCAATTTATCCAAAAACTTGCTTAAAATTTCTTCTGCATTTAGATTTATTTTTATTTTATCCCAGTACAAAATTTACTTATATTGATTGTGCTAGTCACTACGGTGATACAAATATTTCCATGATTAAGAATTGAAATCATTTTAAAGCACATGCAAAATATTGTTTTTTAGCTAGTGAATAGCAATTTGGTCAATTTATGTATGCAAAATGCTAGCTTTACTCTCTAAGAGCGACGAATATTTTGCTATTGTCGTTAGAGCAGAGTTTTCCAGCCATAGCCACTTGGGGCCGAACAAATCCGTCTATTCAGACGCATACGAACCGACTGCTTACTGAGTGTCGGGGTCAGTTGCAGACGGCGCCTTAACTGCAACTGCAGAACATGTCTTGACTTGAATTTTAAGACTGAACACTAGATTGGACCTGCTGAGTATGAAATGTTTAAGGTAATGGTCTCACCCCCCCTATCTGTATACTTAGTCTCTACAGTTTTTGTGAATAACTAATACGCAGTGTTGCCTATTATGATATATTTTGTATATTGTATAAATGAAATTATATAAAAATGTTCCTTTTGTTGATGAAGCACACATCTAGTGGGGCCAAAAGAAAAGTTGGTCCAAAGGAAATGGATAAAATAAAAAAGTAAGTGTAAGAATTAATATAGAAAATATATAATATAATAGAAAACCTCACACACGGCCTGCGGCTTGAATTGTTGTATTTGGGAATAAAAGTAAAAACTGGGTCGACTTATTTATTTTAGGATGTTATCCCCCACCGGGGAATACGTATCCGGCGGCGTCTACCGATTCAACCAAGTTTTGTGTTTTTATGTTAGTTTAGTTTGTGAGTAAATAGCATGCCATGACTTGGTAATCTTGCTCATATGGCTAGAATCAGATTCAGTTTCAGTCAGTTACAGTTTTGTTCTAGTAGAGTTCAGACCAAATTTTACATTCTATTTTATTGTTGTTTATATTTATAGTATATTTTTCCAAATTTTTTCTCGTGGTGAGTATATAAAGAAAGTCTTCAACAAATTGAAGGATCCATTGATATGCTGCATATACATATAAGCGTTTTCTCAATCCAAGCGTTATCTATTCTAGTTACCAATTTAGTGGAGAAGCCATGGAGAACAATCATGTCAAAAGCAAGCAGGGATCCAGAAAGAATGAAGGATTCTTGTTTTTCATGAGCGAATTGGACAGACGGCACCCGGGCTTGAGCCCGCTACGCCTCGCCACGGAGAGCGCGAAATTTTGGAAGCAGCTAAGCTGCAACGATAAAGAGATTTTTCGCGTAGCTGCGTCTAAAAGCAATTATCGTTGCAACGATAATACGGATTGTGGCACCCCGAAACGATCTAAATCTGCATCTGCATCGTCAGTATGCCGTACCAAAAAGCGCAAGCGTAATCCTTGCGCCAAGAAACGCAAGCCAGCTTGCCCCAAGCGCAGGAAGCGCAAACCCAGTTGCGGGAATAAGAAGCGCTGCAGCAAGCCGGGTCCCGTGACAAATAATGGGTACCTCAATTTCATCCGCGCCTATAGACGTAAACATTGCGGTCTGAAGCCGAAAGACCTAATCAGAAAGGCAGCTCGAGCCTGGGCAAAATTAAGACCTGAAAAAAAGGATCGGTATCGACGCCAGGTGAGCCGCAGTGAAATGTGTGTCCAAATAAATCATTAATGTTGTTTTATTTTTTTGTGTAGGCCTGCAAAGTCTCACAGAGCCCGCGACACAAACGCCGCCGGGTGTGTACCAAAAAATAAGAAGCTCAAACATAGCCAAAAGTTAACTCCAGTCTGCTATCCATGTATCTAAATTTTATGTCAAGTCGTAGTATTTTGAATGTGTAATGGAAGCACCCAAGCTTCCGGTGTTCAAATAAACCAAAAAAAAAGATTGTTTTTAATATTTTTAATTATGACAATCTTGAAACCCTTCGTAGCTGCAAAGAGGTTTATTCCAGATTGATTCAAGATATGAAACAAATCGGTGCTGCAAACCTGTTTTCAACCGAGCTCGTTCGAACACGGGATTTCGACATAGTTTCACTGTGAAAATATAATAAAACCAAAATGTATATCTTAAAAAAATCAGATATTGCCAAGCGTTTCTTTAACTGGTGGACAAATTAGAACAAAATAGTGCCGTCTTTCAGAAAATTCTTGATGGAGGTCAACTCAAGAAACTAATGTAAGGCTGCCTTCACACTGGAACATGATAATCTAGTAGTTTTGCTTGTTGCTGTGTTTTAAATGTGAATAGTTGTTCAAACACATAGGACAATCATGATAAAATGCCGGCCTACTACTGTAGTTGTACATGTCTAGTGTAAATATAATAATGTAATGTAATGTAAAGTAGTGATATTTTGCATAGCTTGTTTTCAGTATGAAAGTTATCTCCAAACAGCTTCAAAAAATAATTGAGCCTTCGCACCTTCTTAAACAACATTACTAATGTCGAAAGCTTTTTCAAATATGAAGTTATTCTGAATATTCCTGAATATTTATTCAGGATTCCTTTTTAAATTGGATAAACCGTTAGACAAATTAAGGTTCAAACCAAAACCTTTATTCAAAAACCTCGAACCTTAGGTCTGCAAAAATTTCTCAAATTTGCAGTATTTAGTTTTTGTTTTTTATCCAGTCCTAGATCGGTATTAAACTTACGCAATTTATCCAAAAACTTGCTGGAAATTTCTTCTGCATTTAGATTTATTTTTTTTTTATCCCAGTACAAAATTTACTTATATTGATTGTGCTAGTCACTACGGTGATAAAGATATTTCCATGATTAAGAATTAAAATCATTTTAAAGCACATGCAAAATATTGTTTTTTAGCTAGTGAATAGCAATTTGGTCAATTTATGTATGCAAAATGTTAGCTTTACTCTCTAAGAGCGACGAATATTTTGCTATTGTCGTTAGAGCAGAGTTTTCCAGCCATAGCCACTGGGGGCCGAACAAATTCGCCAATTCAGACGCATACGAGCCGACTGCTTACTGAGTGTCGGGGTCAGTCGCAGACGGCGCCTTAACTGCAACTGCAGAACATGTCAGGTATTCTGATCACGACCTTAAAGATTTTCAGGTTGCGCAGAATTTTCATCCCGACTTGAATTTTAAGACTCAACACTAGATTGGACCTGCTGAGTATGAAATGTTTAATGTAATGGTCTCACCCCCCTATCTGCATACTTAGTCTCTACAGTTTTTGTGAATAACTAATACGCAGTGTTGCCTATTATGATATATTTTGTATATTGTATAAATGTTTTTTTTTTATCGAGTAGACAGCAGATAAAATTAAATAAAAATGTTTTTATTGTTGATGAAGCACACATCTAGTGGGGCCAAAAGAAAAGTTGGTCCAAAGGAAATGGATAAAATAAAAAAGTAAGTGTAAGAATTAATATAGAAAATATATAATATAATAGAAAACCTCACACACGGCCTGCGGCTTGAATTGTTGTATTTGGGAATAAAAGTAAAAATTGGTTCGCCTTATTTATGCCAAGATGTTATCCCCACCGGGGAATACGTATCCGGCAGGGTCTACAGATTCAACCAAGTTTTGTGTTTTTATGTTAGTTTAGTTTGTGAGAAAATAGCATGCCATGACTTGATAATCTTGCTCATTTGGCTGGAATCAGTTTCAGTTTCAGTCAGTTACAGTTTAGTGCTAGACAAGTTCACAACAAATTTTACATTCTATTTTATTGTTATTTATATTTATAGTATATTTTTCCAAATTTTTTCTCGTGGTAAGTATATAAAGAAAGTCTTCAACAAATTGAAGGATCCATTGATATGCTGCATATACATATAAGCGTTTTCTCAATCCCAGCGTTATCTATTTTAGTTACCAATTTAGAGGAGAAGCCATGGCCAACAATCATGTCAAAAGCAAGCAGGGATCCAGAAAGAATGAAGGATTCTTGTTTTTCATGAGCGAATTGGACAGACGGCACCCGGGCTTGAGCCCGCTACGCCTCGCCACGGAGAGCGCGAAATTTTGGAAGCAGCTAAGCTGCAACGATAAAGAGATTTTTCGCGTAGCTGCGTCTAAAAGCAATTATCGTTGCAACGATAATACGGATTGTGGCACCCCGAAACGATCTAAATCTGCATCTGCATCGTCAGTATGCCGTACCAAAAAGCGCAAGCGTAATCCTTGCGCCAAGAAACGCAAGCCAGCTTGCCCCAAGCGCAGGAAGCGCAAACCCAGTTGCGGGAATAAGAAGCGCTGCAGCAAGCCGGGTCCCGTGACAAATAATGGGTACCTCAATTTCATCCGCGCCTATAGACGTAAACATTGCGGTCTGAAGCCGAAAGACCTAATTAGAAAGGCAGCTCGAGCCTGGGCAAAATTAAGACCTGAAAAAAAGGATCGGTATCGACGCCAGGTGAGCCGCAGTGAAATGTGTGTCCAAATAAATCATTAATGTTGTTTTATTTTTTTGTCTAGGCCTGCAAAGTCTCACAGAGCCCGCGACACAAACGCCGCCGGGTGTGTACCAAAAAATAAGAAGCTCAAACATAGCCAAAGTTTAACTCCAGTCTGCTATCCATGTATCGAAATTTTATAAGTCAAGTCGTAGCATTTTAAATGTGTAATGGAAGCACCTAAGCTTCCGGTGTTCAAATAAACCATAAAAAAAAATATTATTTTGAATGTTTTTAATTATGACAATCTTATAACCCTTCGTAGCCACAAAGAAGTCTATTCCAGATTCATTCAAGATATGAAATTAATCGGTGCTGCAAACCAATTTTCAATACAGCTCGTTCAGACCCGGAATTTCGATATAGTTTCACTGTGAACCAAACCTTAAACCGAACCAAGTACGAAAATAGAATTAAACCAAAATGTATATCTTGAAAAAATCTGATATTGCCAAGCGTTTCTTTAACTCGTGGACAAATTAGAGCAAAATAGTGTGTCTTTAAAAAAATTCTTCATGGAGGCATAAATTAGTGTTTAAAGCTACACCCATAATAGCCTATGCTTTTAGATAGTCAAAGTTTAAGCCTAGTACTGAGGGCGTTCGAATTTTCCTTGCGTCGCAGTATTTCACATAAATAGAAACACTTTCTAAAAGCACATGAGCATTAAAGCAAAGTCTAAGTGTTTCTAATTATATGAAATACTGTGACGTAAGGAAAATTCGAACGCCCTCAGTACTAGGCTTTAACTAAATTATTCGCCAACTCAAGAAACAAGTGCCTACGGCTGCCTCACACCTAGATCATGTACATGAAACATGATAATCTAGTAGTTTTGCTTGTTGCTATCTTTAAAACATGTGAATCGTTTGTCAAATTCATAGTAGAATCATGATAAAATGCAGGCCTACTAGGCAATAATGTCTCGTGTATCAAGTAAATGCTCTGCTTATAATGTAATTATGTAATGTAAAGGCCTCTACGCAGCTGTGAAGTAATGTAAAAGTTTCATACAAAACATTTTACGTCTGCCTAAGTTTCCACACTTTTTGTATGAAGCTTTTACATTACTTATCATTACTTCACTACTCCGTATTAATGAAGTAATATTTTGCATTGCTTGTTTTCACTATGAAAGTTATCTTCGCAAAAATTTCTCAGATTTGCAGGTTTCAGTTCTGGTTTTTTATTCACTACTAGCTCGGTTTTAATCATACGCAATTTATACAAATTTCTTCAATTGAAATATTTTCTGCATTAAGATTTATTTTTATTTTATCCCTTCACTACAATTGATTGATTGTGCAAGTCACTGCATACAAAAATATTTCCATAATTTTAAAGCACTTGCAAAATATTGATATCCGCTGGCAAATAGCAATTCGTTCAATTTATTTATGCAAAATGTTAGCTTTATTCTCTAATAGCGATGAATATTTTGATAATGTCGTACGAACAGATAGCCAAAGCCCCTAGGGGCGGAACACATTCGGCAATTCACACGAATACGAGCCGACTGCTTAGTGAGTGTCAGGGTCAGTCACAGTCGGCGCTTTAACTGCAACTGCAGACCATGTCAGGTATTCAGAATTTTTAATCTGGAGTTTCCTTCTATTGACAATAAAATTCGATCTCGTCCCGTTTGGTTTTTCGTGCCTCTGACTGACCATAGCCCCTTAAGGATAATTTCTCATCTTTGTGTCAGTTGAACTTACAATATTCGATTCGTCTGCCACGGATACATTTCTCATTATTACTTGTATATTCTTTAGCATTGTTCATCCATGGTATTCAATCGCGGTTCTATGTTATTTATTATACAGCCTTATTCTCAATTTCAGTTCCACAAAACTATTTCGAAAGTAAAATAACTCACAAATATCAATCCGTTAAGCGGCAGTGGAACCTCTAGTTTATAAAAGCAATTCCGAAGTAATTTCCCGTGGAATTCAGAACACGACAACATTTCAAAATTGATGCGGAACTATTTTTGAAAAGTATGTGAAATTGAGAAAAAGACGAATGATCGTGTTATGATATGTGCGTCATTTGTGTCCTTAAAAGCAGTTTCTTCAGTAATGAGCGGTTATATTACGGTGAGTGGAAAATAGGGTAATTTTCTTAGCAAACCTGACCATTTCATTTTGTTCATTTGTTGGTTACTTTTTTTTGAGCATATGAAGTTATTAAACTCCAGCTGGTAAGGAATAAAATAAATAGATTCTCCGCCTAATCTTGGCTGGAGTGATTTGAATGTTAGCACATGAGAGTGTAACTTACAGCTCAACGTCGAAGCTGAAAGGCATAGATTCAAAATGGCAGCTGTAGTTTATATCTTTGGGGTCTCTTTTTTAAAGCCTCGCTGAACAATAATTTATATTGTATAAACGTTTTTTTTTTATCGAACAGACAGATGAAATTAAATAAAAATGTTTTTATTGTTGATGAAGCACACATCTAGTGGGGTCAAAAGAAAAGTTGGTCCAAAGAAATGGATAAAATAAAAAAGAAAGTGTAAGAATTAATATAGAAAAAATATAATATAATAGAAAACCTCACACACGGCCTGCGGCTTGAACTGTTGTATTTGGGAATAAAAGTAAACGTTGGTTCGCCTTATTTATGCCAAGATATTATCCCCACCGGGGAATACGTATCCGGCAGGGTCTACCGATTCAACCAAGTTTTGTGTTTTTATGTTAGTTTAGTTTGTGAGAAAATAGCATGCCATGACTTGGTAATCTTGCTCATATGGCTAGAATCAGATTCAGTTTCAGTCAGTTACAGTTTAGTGCTAGACAAGTTCACAACAAATTTTACATTCTATTTTATTGTTATTTATATTTATAGTATATTTTTCCAAATTTTTTCTCGTGGTGAGTATATAAAGAAAGTCTTCAACAAATTGAAGGATCCATTGATATGCTGCATATATATATAAGCATTTTCTCAATCCCAGCGTTATCTATTCTAGTTACCAATTTAGTGGAGAAGCCATGGCCAACAATCATGTAAAAAGCAAGCAGGGATCCAGAAGGAATGAAGGATTCTTGTTTTTCATGAGCGAATTGGACAGACGACACCCGGGCTTGAGCCCGCTACGCCTCGCCACGGAGAGCGCGAAATTTTGGAAGCAGCTAAGCTGCAACGATAAAGAGGTTTTTCGCGTAGCGGCGTCTAAAAGCGATTATCGTTGCAACGATAATACGGATTGTGGCACCCCGAAACGATCTAAATCTGCATCTGCATCGTCAGTATGCCGTACCAAAAAGCGCAAGCGTAATCCTTGCGCCAAGAAACGCAAGCCAGCTTGCCCCAAGCGCAGGAAGCGCAAACCCAGTTGCGGGAATAAAAAGCGCTGCAGCAAGCCGGGTCCCGTGACAAATAATGGGTACCTCAATTTCATCCGCGCCTATAGACGTAAACATTGCGGTCTGAAGCCGAAAGACCTAATCAGAAAGGCAGCTCGAGCCTGGGCAAAATTAAGACCTGAAAAAAAGGATCGGTATCGACGCCAGGTGAGTCGCGGTGAAATGTGTGTCCAAATAAATCATTAATGTTCTTTTATTTTTTTTGTCTAGGCCTGCAAAGTCTCGCAGAGCCCGCGACACAAACGCCGCCGGTTGTGTACCAAAAAATAAGCTCAAACATAGCCAAAAGTTAACTCCAGTCTGCTATCCATGTATCTAAATTTTATGTCAAGTCGTAGTATTTTGAATGTGTAATGGAAGCACCCAAGCTTCCGGTGTTCAAATAAACCAAAAAAAAAAGATTGTTTTTAATATTTTAAAATATGATAATCTTATAACCCTTCTTAGCCACAAAGAGGTTTATTCCAGATTAATTCCAGATATGAAATAAATCGGTGCTGCAAACCGGTTTTCAACCGAGCTCGTTCGAACACGGGATTTCGACATAGCTTCACTCTGAAAATATAATAAAACCAAAATGTATATCTTAAAAAAATCTGATATTGCCAAGCGTTTCTTTAACTGGTGGACAAATTAGAATAAAATAGTGCCGTCTTTCAGAAAATTCTTGATGGAGGTCAGGTTTAGATAGTCAAAGTTTACTGAATTATTCGCCAACTCAAGAAACTAATGTAAGGCTGCCTTCACACTGGAACATGATAATCTAGTAGTTTTGCTTGTTGCTGTGTTTTAAATGTGAATAGTTGTCCAAACTTATAGTAGAATCATGATAAAATGTCGACCTACTAGTGTAGGTGTACATGTCTAGTGTAAATGTAATAATGTAATGTAATGAAGTGATATTTTGCATAGCTTGTTTTCAGTATGAAAGTTATCTCCAAACAGCTTCAAAAAATAATTGAGCCTTCGCACCTTCTTAAACAACATTACTAATGTCGAAAGCTTTTTCAAATATGAAGTTATTCTGAATATTCCTGAATATTTATTCAGGATTCCTTTTTAAATTGGATAAACCGTTAGACAAATTAAGGTTCAAACCAAAACCTTTATTCAAAAACCTCGAACCTTAGGTCTGCAAAAATTTCTCAAATTTGCAGTATTTAGTTTTTGTTTTTTATCCAGTCCTAGATCGGTATTAAACTTACGCAATTTATCCAAAAACTTGCTGGAAATTTCTTCTGCATTTAGATTTATTTTTTTTTTATCCCAGTACAAAATTTACTTATATTGATTGTGCTAGTCACTACGGTGATACGAATATTTCCATGATTAAGAATTAAAATCATTTTAAAGCACATGCAAAATATTGTTTTTTAGCTAGTGAATAGCAATTTGGTCAATTTATGTATGCAAAATGGTAGCTTTACTCTCTAAGAGCGACGAATATTTTGCTATTGTCGTTAGAGCAGAGTTTTCCAGCCATAGCCACTGGGGGCCGAACAAATTCGCCAATTCAGACGCATACGAGCCGACTGCTTACTGAGTGTCGGGGTCAGTTGCAGACGGCGCCTTAACTGCAACTGCAGAACATGTCAGGTATTCTGATCACGACCTTAAAGATTTTCAGGTTGCGCAGAATTTTCATCCCGACTTGAATTTTAAGACTCAACACTAGATTGGACCTGCTGAGTATGAAATGTTTAATGTAATGGTCTCACCCCCCTATCTGCATACTTAGTCTCTACAGTTTTTGTGAATAACTAATACGCAGTGTTGCCTATTATGATATATTTTGTATATTGTATAAATGTTTTTTTTTTATCGAGTAGACAGCAGATAAAATTAAATAAAAATGTTTTTATTGTTGATGAAGCACACATCTAGTGGGGCCAAAAGAAAAGTTGGTCCAAAGGAAATGGATAAAATAAAAAAGTAAGTGTAAGAATTAATATAGAAAATATATAATATAATAGAAAACCTCACACACGGCCTGCCGCTTGAATTGTTGTATTTGGGAATAAAAGTATACGTTGGTTCGCCTTATTTATGCCAAGATGTTATCCCCACCGGGGAATACGTATCCGGCAGGCTCTACCGATTCAACGAAGTTTTGTGTTTTTATGTTAGTTTAGTTTGTGAGAAAATAGCATGCCATGACTTGATAATCTTGCTCATTTGGCTAGAATCAGTTTCAGTTTCAGTCAGTTACAGTTTAGTGCTAGACAAGTTCACACCAAATTTTACATTCTATTTTATTGTTATTTATATTTATAGTATATTTTTCCAAATTTTTTCTCGTGGTAAGTATATAAAGAAAGTCTTCAACAAATTGAAGGATCCATTGATATGCTGCATATACATATAAGCGTTTTCTCAATCCCAGCATTATCTATTCTAGTTACCAATTTAGTGGAGAAGCCATGGCCAACAATCATGTCAAAAGCAAGCAGGGATCCAGAAAGAATGAAGGATTCTTGTTTTTCATGAGCGAATTGGACAGACGTCACCCGGGCTTGAGCCCGCTACGCCTCGCCACGGAGAGCGCGAAATTTTGGAAGCAGCTAAGCTGCAACGATAAAGAGATTTTTCGCGTAGCGGCGTCTAAAAGCGATTATCGTTGCAACGATAATACGGATTGTGGCACCCCGAAACGATCTAAATCTGCATCTGCATCGTCAGTATGCCGTACCAAAAAGCGCAAGCGTAATCCTTGCGCCAAGAAACGCAAGCCAGCTTGCCCCAAGCGCAGGAAGCGCAAACCCAGTTGCGGGAATAAAAAGCGCTGCAGCAAGCCGGGTCCCGTGACAAATAATGGGTACCTCAATTTCATCCGCGCCTATAGACGTAAACATTGCGGTCTGAAGCCGAAAGACCTAATCAGAAAGGCAGCTCGAGCCTGGGCAAAATTAAGACCTGAAAAAAAGGATCGGTATCGACGCCAGGTGAGTCGCAGTGAAATGTGTGTCCAAATAAATCATTAATGTTGTTTTATTTTTTTGTCTAGGCCTGCAAAGTCTCACAGAGCCCGCGACACAAACGCCGCCGGGTGTGTACCAAAAAATAAGTAGCTCAAACATTGCCAAAAGTTAACTCCAGTCTGCTATCCATGTATCTAAATTTTATAAGTCAAGTCGTAGCATTTTAAATGTGTAATGGAAGCACCTAAGCTTCCGGTGTTCAAATAAACCATAAAAAAAAATATTATTTTGAATGTTTTTAATTATGACAATCTTATAACCCTTCGTAGCCACAAAGAGGTCTATTCCAGATTGATTCAAGATATGAAATTAATCGGTGCTGCAAACCGGTTTTCAACCGAGCTCGTTCAGACCCGGAATTTCGACATAGTTTCACTGTGAACCAAACCTTAAACCGAACCAAGTGTGAAAATATAATAAAACCAAAATGTATATCTTGAAAAAATCTGATATTGCCAAGCGTTTCTTTAACTGGTGGACAAATTAGAACAAAATAGTGCCGTCTTTCAAAAAAGTCTTGATGGAGGCATAAATTAGCATATAATTAGCCTATGCTTTTAGATAGTCAAAGTTTACTGAATTATTCGCCAACTCAAGAAACTAATGTAAGGCTGCCTTCACACTGAGATCATGTACATGAAACATGATAATCTTATAGTTTTGTTTGTTGCTATGCTTTGAATGTGAATATTTGGTCAAATTCAAAATACTGGATTCCTTGTAAGAGGAGCAAAGCTTAAGATCATCCGCATACATAAGCACCTGATAGTAAAATAACGCGAACTGAATATCGTTTACAAATTAGTTAAAAAGCAAAGGTCTAAGATGACATCCGTAGGGAACACCAGAGGATACACGAATGGGTACTGAAAACAGCGTATTAAAGCTATCTCTCTTAGAACGATTACGCAAATAAGCCACGAACTAATTAAGAAGCTTGGAAGGAAAGACAAGCATGTACAGTTTGTGTATAAGGAGCTCATGATTAACGGAAACGAAAACGAAAACATTGCTGAAATCTGTATATATCACTTCCGTTTGCTGCTTATTTACAAACACCAGATAAACAAGAGATGTAAACTTGATAAAGTTGGTGTTGACTGACCGACAGAAATGCTGAAATTGAGAAGTGATGATTGATTCAAAAAGTTTTAGATTTGCCGAGAGCTGGGAAATGCCTCTGTAGTTTGATACTATTGACTTTGGTCCTTTTTTGTGAGTAGGAATACATTATATGACGCCTTCCAGTAGTTAGGGAAATCACTAAGTTCAAGAGAGAGACTGTTCAAACATGAACATAAGATGAGACTTCAAACCACATGTAGCATTAGATATCACATTCACATCACACAGCCTATCATAGCTTAGCATCATAAAATATGTCATTTGTAACATTAAATTTAATTACGGTTGCCTTAGTTAAGAATAGATATTAAGGGATGATAAATTCTAAATAAAAGGAGCTCACTCACACTGAGCAGGCCAGTACAATTGAAATCATACAAGCGTGCTCATCGAAAGTGTATAAGTCTATACAGAGACTAAAGAGTTTTAGAAGGTGCACTGGTTCCATTTCGGTTTTTTAAACATTATGAGATAAAAAATAATTTTTATTTTTATATATCATCATCGCTCATCACACTGTCATCGCTAATAAAAGTGTCCATCAATAGCAAATCACATGTACATACAACGTTGGCCCAGGTTTTTTTTTAAAGATGAAAGAAAAACACCATTTTTGTTCCGTTCGTGATCAAAATCATTTAATTGGGTTTAAGTAGATTTGTTTACATCACTTTTTGAATATGATATCTTCTAAATGGTCGCCTACAGAGGCTACGGCGTATTGAGCACGTTTTTTCAGCATTTTCCATGGTTTTGGCCAACATTTCGGCCGGAATGGCAGCTATCTCTCTTCCAGGGTCCTTGGCTTGTTGATGTAAATGTTTTCTTTCAAATAGCCCCACAAAAAGAAGTCTGGAGGCGTCAAATTTGGTGAACGACATCAAACTGCCAATGACCTGAAAAAATTGATTGTAGCGTGGCTTGTGTGTGATGGAGCGCCATTTTGTTGAAACCATTAGTGCACCATACTTCTTCTTCTATGGCCAAATATTTAAATCACAACCGCTCAACGGTCTCAGTCGCCTCTGTTTCGTGAGAGCTGGCACCAATTGTTCACACCAACTTTGGCAATGTATTTAAATCACAACCGCTCAACGGTCTCAGTCGCCTCTGTTTCGTGAGAGCTGACACCAATTGTTCACACCAACTTTTGGCAATGTCTTTCCGCACCTGCACTTCCCATCTCTGTTTCTGTCCTTCGCCCGTGCCTTTTCTCTCAATCTCTTATTTCTTGAAATTGCATACCATACTTGCTGAAGCTTGTTCATCCATACGGGTAACATGTTCTATCCAGCGCAGCCGCTATTGTTTTATGCGCTTGGCTAGACTGGTATCCCCATAGAACTCGTACAGTTCGCGGTTCTTTTGGATGCGAAACTCATAACCAACTTTTAATGGTCCATAAATCCTTCGAAGAATCTTTCGCTCGAAAACGCCAAAAAGCGCCTCATCCGCTGCTGTTAATGTCCATGCTTCTGCGCCGTATTGCTGAACTGGGAAAATAGGCTACTTGTATAGAGCTATTTTCGTTTTTCAAGATGGGGCTCTAATCTTGCACTCCCGACTGAGCCCGAAGTAGCATCGGTTTGCAAGTGTAATTCTTCTTCGGATTTCAGTTTCACTCTCTAGCAACTCCACGTTGTACATATAGAACCTCAAATAAGAGGAATGGATAGGAGCCAAGTCAGTAAGAGTTATGAATTGAAAGTATTGACTTAGATACACTTTTATCTACCATATATACTTAATATTATTGGGTAAATAGGAATAATCAATATTTGAACTAAATTTATAGGAGCACAGGTGCTTGACAATCAAAGCACACTTAACATCGTTTGATTTATTAAAAAAGTGGAAAAGGTATATAAACGGAAGGCAAAGTCAAATGTTTATCCGTTGGTTAAACTTTATTCGATTACTGCTTGCTGCTTTAATCTGCCTCGATGCTTCTCTGAGAATCAAACACATTGATCTGCTTTTCAATCATCATGTCAGTAGGAGAACGTACAACTTACATAAGTGTAGCTTAATTTTTTTTTTTTCTTGAATATTTTTAAAGTTTTCAACTTCATGCCTAATTTTCTATACCCCAAATTCAGCAAGTGGTATACATAAAAAAAAAAACGCAGTCGTAGTCGCAAATTCTGTTGCTGCGAATTGCTGAAGAGTTGCTGGAAGTTGCTGGAAGTTGCTGCGAGTAGCGAGTTGCGACTTGCGAGTTGTTGCCATCATCATCTTCGCCTTATTACCGCATGTTTTTTCTTTTCTAAGTTGTTTGTTATTTGTTGTTATTACTGTTGTGTGGCACCTTAACGAGCTATGTGTGTGTGTGTGTGCTGTCAGGTGAGAGGAGCTGCCAAGAAATATCTCTTTTAGCTGGCCAAGCAATTAAATTGCAACTTGCACAATTCGATGTTTTCGATGCTTCTAAGAAATTGACAGTCTGCCACTTGAAAGCTGACATGTCACACACACATGTTAGCACACTCACACCCACATACACACACACACACACACGCACACTCTTTCACACAGGCCATTGCACATGCAATCAATTAAATTCGTTGTAAATTCAACGGCTTATCTGCCGTAATCAATCTTAATTTTCCACTTGACATGCATCGCCCAGGCAAAGGGAGCACCAGCCAAAGAAGCACCCACTTTAGGGAAAAAGGGAAAGAGAGGTACAAAGAGAGGGAGAAAGAGAGAGAGAGAGGGAGAGAGAGTGAGAAATCATGCAGTTGCTGCTTTACGCATTTTAAATCAAAAATACATTTCCGGCTGGCCCACAAAAGTATGCTACAATTTATAGGCAAAATAAAAGTGCACAAAAAGCACTTAAAGCCCAAACCCACACAAACTCTCGGCCATAAGTGGGACAGAGATAGTTTGTACCTTGATTATATATAATGGAAACGAAGCAAACACAACAAAAAAAAAAAATGAGAGTAGGGAATAGAGAATGCAATTAGGTGAAGTTTTTAAACAGCATGTGAACTTTTTTATTTACCTAGTAAAAAATAATTCAAATAAAATAAAGCGAGCGACTCTGTGGAACAAGGGGAAACCATTTTGGAAAATATTAAAATTGATGTTCTTTGAAAACAAAATCTGTGGTGAATTGCCCAACAACTGTGAAGTAAGTTATGATTAAAAATAACAAAATCTGCACATGTATATAAAAGAGTTCAACCTGACTGACAGGTCACTACCGCACAACCCAAACCATTAAAGATCAGAAGCTGAATTTTTCACAGCATTTGTATCTTATGCTGAAAGCGAGTAGTTAGTTTAGATTATGGAAAATTCTGTCTGGAAATGTCGAACATTTGACATGGGAATTGACTGGAAAATTCACCTTCCTGAACAGTCCACTGCAGTGAAAGAAATGGCCGACTTAGCGGAGTTTAATCAAATTTTGAAAGGTCTAATGGCGGCAATATTGTTGAATTTTCGATAGTCAATATAATACTGAATTTATCCATAACATAGGTATTCTTTTAACTATTTCGGATCAGCTGTGAGCTGCTAATCATAACATATTTTCATAGCTGTAGAGCTCAGGTTTTGTGCCACTTCTTATCGTTCGCAACAAGCTTCCTATATTTTATTAAAGTGCGTTTTTTTGCAGTCAGATGCAAGTATATAATTTTAAGAAATTATTTTTTTATTATTACGTTAGTGGAAAGGTGGTAAAAATCCGGAAAGTGGGGAATGGTTGGATCCACACACTTCTAAACATGTTAGACTACAAGTAAGAGAAGTTCTTAAACCCAAATCCACAAAGTTTCCTAACTATTAAAAAAATTATCCTGCAGCGAACTTGTGGCGACAACGCAAGAAAGCCTATACGAAGCTGAAAAAGTATTCTAGCCATCGTATGAATATGATAAGATAACTTCAAAAACTAAGAAATGTGTGGAAGGAGATAATGGACCTCCTGTAAATAATACTCTTTATGAAGCCTTGAGCCTTTTTATTAATGCAGATCTTACAAAGCAACAAGTTAATGCGCAGACGCCAAACCTTGAATTACCAACACTTAAACAAAACAGAGTGCTATCCCTGCAATTATTTCGATTGCAGTCTATTCTGCTAAAGTAAGTTGACAGATCTTCGTTTGGTTCCCAACGGCGAAAATGGTATTGAATGAATATTCATGGTTTTTCGTAACGAGCTCAGTTTAAAAAATATTAATTTGGAGTTTAATGAAGTGTAATATGCAATGTTGGAATACCAATGGGCATCATTTAGGAGGAGGCCCTGGAGGCAAGGAATAAGAACCTTTGACATTTTCGATAGTTTCACACTATATACTATATATTCTATATATATACTAGGAAGTCCTTCAGATTCCATACAATGGTGGGAATTTTCAGACCCAGAATAATATTTTTTTTAATTTCTAGTTTTAATTAAATTGAGAAGAGAACATTTTGTTTTTAAGTTTAAAAATTTAAGAAAAATGTTTTTACAAATTTTTTTTTATTACCTTTTAGAAAAAAATCAAATTGCAATTATTTCAATTACTTTGGAAGATAATAATTTAATTACGGTAAATAATGCAAAATCGGAAAACCGTGTAACTCATCAGTTTTTAACATTCAGTTCCAAAATTCTTTTCAGGGACCTTCATTACAAAATATTAACCACGTGGTGATAATTAAAATCTTCTTTACTTTCCATTCGATCGAATTTAAAATCACTTTCAAAGCTGTGTATGCAAAATTCCATTAAAAAAAAAATAGAGGAAAGCTAACTTCGGCTCGACCGAAGTTCATATACCCTTGCAGCTTGTATAATTTATATAAATTAAGGAATTAAATGATTTTCGTCGAACATTCTTAGCTGAGTTGTTTCCCAAACTCAGCAATAGATGGCGCCACTACTTCGACCATTTTAGCTACGAGGTTTAAAGTGTAACTAACTTTATTCAATATCACTTAAGCTAACAATTATCGTTGAGTCGGATGGAGCGAAGCGGGCGCCACCCGCGAGTGATCGAAGCCAGCCAGAAACTACGTGCCAAGGACGGCGCGTGGGTTGTTGTTCTGCCATAGCGTTAGGGATGGTGAACGATGAATAGTGTGACCAGAGGTGGCCAGGGATGCCACCCCATTTCCTTGCTACTTTGTTATATGGCAGCCATAAGATATATTCATCTGATTTTGAACAAAGTCCCCAAAATTATGTGGAAACTGATAATATTCATAACTAGAGAGTATAAAGTACGCTACCATTGAAAACAAAAAAGTTTCCCTAACTAGAAAAAATTTTTCGACTGATCGTTCCTATGGCAGCTGTATGCTATAGTCATCCGATTTGGATCAAACTTGGCAGAATTGTGTGGTAGCATACAATATTGATCAGTAACAAGTTTGAGACCAATAGCATTGAAAATAAAAAAGTTTTTCAAACCAAGACTTTTTTTCAAACCCATCGTTTGTATGACAGCTATACTATATAGATGTCCGATTTTAATAAAACTTGGTATAATTGTGAAAAAGCATAGAAAACTTATACATACAAGTTTTGGGGACGTTTGCTTTGAAATCAAAAAAGTTTTTCCCACCAAAACTAGTTTTTCAACCGAACGTTCTTACGGCAGCTATATGCTGTAGTCATCCGATCCGCCCGTTTCCGACAAATGTGCAGCATATTTGCACCAAAAGACTTCGTGCAAAGTTTGGTAAGAATAGCTTTAAAACTGACGAAGGAGATAACAAAGAAAGTTTTTATTAGAAACAGGCGGACAGATGGACATGGCTAGATATGTTGATCAAAAATATCTATAATTTAGGTAATTGACTAGTATACCAACCTATGCTCAAAAAATTACGGAAAAAAATCCCTCGATGGACAGCTAATTATAAAAAATTATCATGCAAAAAAGATGCGGCGGTCATCCATGGCATCTTTTTAAATCAATTTCGAAATAGGCAGTTTCTGTAAAAAAAAAATGTATCTGCTTTTCGTCAAATGTCAAATAAATAAAAAATTACATTTATTGAGCAACTTACTCCTAGAATGTAACTGCATAAGCATTTTCAGATTCTTAAAGCGGACCAATAGCAAAATACAAAGTGATCTATATGGTCAAAGGGATTTGGTAACGTTTTTTGATTAGATATTGAAATATTGAAAATATTGATGTTTACCCTTCCCTTCCAGTAGTTTTTCAATGTTTTTTGTTTGATCGGATCGTGGATACATACTTTTAAACTCTTTTCCACACCCGCCGTAGACAAAATTTATATACCCGTTACTCGTAGAGTAAAAAGTTATACTAAAGTCGTGCAAATGTATGTAACAGGCAAAAGCAATAATTTCCGACCATATAAAGTACATATATTCTTGATCAGCATCAATAGCCGAGTCGATATAGCCATGTCCTTCTGTCCGTCCGTCCGTCTGTCTGTATGAACACCTAGATCTCAGAGACTAGAAGAGCTGGAGTAACCAAATTTGAAATGTAGACTCCTATGGTCTGCACGCAGATCAAGTTGATTTTAAGTTTTTGCCACGCCCTCCCCCGCCCCCACAATAGAAAATTTTGAATAACTACCACAATTCTTAAGATATGAAGCTTACATTTATATTCGCAATATCTATAAGCCCTGATATTTTTATAAATGATCGGATGATAAATAGCCGAGTTAAAAAATGTTGCATACTTTTTGGCTGTCCCCCCTCAGGAACACAGGAAGGCTATTAAACATTTCTTTCCATGAGTAACGGGTATATCGAGGTGGGTTACAGCTGACTTTAACTTACGTTCTCGTTTTTTGCTGGAAAGAGTGAAAAAAAAAATTGGACCATTATTAAACCATATATAAAATTGGAAATTATCTTTAAAAAGTAAATCTCAGAGATAGTTCTTTCGGCCCATAATAAGGATTCCACCATTCAATTCCGTTTGTTGTGTTTTATTTGTAATTAAAAAAAAAGACTTCTTAATGGAATCCAAACCTATTTTCCAAGGTTCACATTACAAAATGTTACCCATGAGATTTTCAAATTGTAAAAAATCTGTTAAATTCGTCGAAAAAATTTAACAAAATAAAATTTATTAATTTCTTTTCAACATAATATTCAAAAGTCCAAATGGAAATTGCATAAATATAATATTCACTTTTTCATTTTCACCCAATTAGCTTCAAACTCATTTTCAAAGCTACACACACAAATATATGGAATACGTGACTTTCAAATTTTTTAAAAATCTTCATATAGGTACACAAATGCGAGCGAAGTCACAAATATAAGCTAGTTTACTAAACAAATCAATAAAGAATAAAGCTAAATATACTTGAAGTTCCCAAGATATACCTATATTAAATACTTTACAAATGCTTAACCTTAAGCCCTCTGGATACTGTTCACACCTTTCGCACACACACGCAAGCTGTATACACAGAATGGTAATTAAACTCATTAAAATTGCAATTTGCACATATTTATGCAACCAGGGAAGTGCGTTTTTGCCTAGGCTTCTAATCAATAAATTAAACACAACTGGGCCAGGCCAAAGTGTCCGCAGTTATAGCCTTTGCATAATTTTGCAGGCATTTATATTTGTTAAGTGTGCGGCGTATGGCCAGGTACGTGTATAGCAATAGGGCAAACCTCGAAGAAAACCGCACAAAATAATCAAGTTTTGCTTTGCTGCTCGATTGGGATTTACCGCAGGGGCACACCATCATCATCATCATCACCATCATCATTGTGCTCCTGGCACGCCCACTTACAGCAATTTGTGCACATCGGCCATACATATGTGAATTTCCTGTAATAGATCTTGCGGCAAACATAAACTGCATGTTAAATGCTTTTGCCTAGAGGACTTAAACCCAAGGAAGCTTCCACTGATGAGCTCAATGGCATAATGCATTTGTGTGCGTGTGTGCGTGCGTCATGCTCAAATGATAAATTGTTTCTGCCACGACCTGGGGTGGAGGCGGAGCATTTGTGATAGCCAGAGATAACATACAATGCATAGCTGATGCCACACAATTTACACATATTAAGTAATGCTCCCGGTAACTAGTGTATCAGTGCGTATTTCATCAGTACAGAGTGGTAGTGTGGGCGGGGAGAGGTGGGGGTGATGAGTGTGCGGTCTTGCCATGCTCACTCTAAACTAGACAAATTGCAACAAGATGGCTGGAATAACTTTGGTTAAGCATTGAGATTAAATGTCCATGGCCATATGCATACGTGTGCGTGTATACAGGTCAAGCTTCATATATCTACCGGCATTCCAGATGATTTTGATTACATTTTCGAGAGAAAATATGATCTAAGATTTAGTGGTGAGAACTGAAATTGACATTTGTGTGACTCATTTTGTGAATTTTGTATAAGTTTATTGGGTAAGTTTGGACAAGTTATTAAAATATGATTTCTTAGTGTGTAGCATGCAACGTACAACAAAATGTAGCAGGATCTTGAGCGGATAAAAGTATAGCAGACTGCGGCTAATTTAATCGGTAGTGGAATGGGTTCTACAAAGGGTTCCTAGTAGGCACTTTCTCGTCCTTATATGCTCAATCTTATAGAAATTCGCGTGCGGATTCTCATTCGAGTCCATCAGATGGTGAGGAAAGAAAGTAGAACTGAAAAAAAAGACTAACTACACACAAAAAATATAATATCAGTAATATCAATATTTTCATATCAAAGTGAAACTTTTTATGAACCCGTAGTAAAAATATTATATTGAAGTGTAAAATGATCAAAAATATATGAAAAATGCTCTAGTGATATGATTTCAGATCAAAGTAGACATCGAAATTCTGAAAGTAGAAAGAGACACAGAGTTTCTTAAATCAAAGAGAGTCAGCAATAGTCTATCTCGAAAAAAGCCAAAACAATGCTCATTGCTCTGCTGCCGCAAGCGCAAAAAGGAGTGCCGCATTTGCATGTAAGTGTGCTGTTTGACGTTCAAGGGCAGAACTAAAAAGCGCATGCTCAGCCTTTGCTTCGAAAGATTTCGCACACATGCACAAAAAAACTTATGCGAGTTTAAATATATTAATTTTTTATCATTTTCAGATTAAAATGGAATACATCCAGCTTTATGAGCTGATACAAAAACTAAACATTGAAAAATTGGTGTACGAAAAGTTAATTGGTAAGTTTTGTTTCAAAATAATTATTCTTCTCAATATATTAATTTTACAATTTTTCTAGAGTGTGGACTTAACTTCGACCGCCTTAATTACATTTCATCCAGCGACAAAGAGCAGATTTTTCCAGAAAGATAATTGTCATAATAATTGTAATATGTATTATAAAAATATAGCTTTGATATTATAAAAATAAAGCATTAGTACTACAATAATACCCTTTTGATATTTTAAAAATATTTCTTTGATACTAAAACCGTGTCCTACAGGTATTTTGAAAATGCAGCTTTGATACTATAATAATATATCATTGATATTAACGAATATCAAATTTTTGATCTGAAAAAATATCACTTTGATGTGTTCGAAATGTCAAAGTGATATATTCGAACATATCATCTGGGTATTTTTCAGATGAAGGCCGATTTGATACTACAAAATACCAGATTGATACGAAATATTGTGATCTTTTTTTTCTGTGCATCTAATATGAATTCCATGGTCTGAACTGCTATCAGAGCCAGAGTCGCTGTTCTTGTCCGGACCGTTTTGCGATGTGGTTTTGGATTCGGTTCAGAATTTTCGTAGGGATGCCTGTGCGGTTTTCGGTTTGATTCAGAACCGTCTTGCATCCCAGCTGATAACCACATTTCAAAAAGATCTTGCTGAAGAATCAAATTGATCTTGGCTCCAGATAGTTTAAATTTAAAGACATTACACTAGTTTACGACTGACGTTATATATCTCTATCGAATAGCCACAGCTGTATCGGATGGTTTGTGACCAGAAGATCTTGCCATCATGAAACCGGGACAAACTGTTCATTCTTCTGGACACAAAAATTTCGATACAACTTTGGCTATTTGAAAGAGATATAAACAGACATATTCGCAAATGAAGAGGGTTCAAAATGAAGTATAGCCTACAACAAAATGTTTGTTTTTATTTGATAGTGCACTGTCGTCTATGTAAAAATTAATATTTTGTAAACAACATTTTTTTCCAAAAATCCGCAACAGTGGACTTGGCTTTTCATTTCAGAGACACCACTTAAAAAATGCCTTTCTGGGGCTTGCGTGGAATACATTGTTCTACTTTGTCCACCAGTTAATTAAACGCTTGGCAATATACGTTTTTTTTAAGATATACATTTATGTTTTATTTTTTCACAGTGAAATTATGTCGAAATTCCGGGTTCGAACGGGCTCGGTTCAAATCCGGTTTGCAGCCCCGATTTATTTCATATCTAGATTCAATATAGACCTCTTTGCAGCTACGAAGGGTTTCAAGATTGTCATAATTAAAAATATTAAAAACAATCTTTTTTTTTTTTGGTTTATTTGAACACCGGAAGCTTGGGTGCTTCCATTAAACATTCAAAATACTACGACTTGACATAAAATTTAGATACATGGATAGCAGACTGGAGTTAACTTTGGCTATGTTCTACTATGAGCTTGAACAACTATTCATATTTAAAACATGGCAACAAGCAAAACTACTAGATTATCATGTTCCAGTGTGAAGGCAGCCTTACATTAATTTCTTGCAATGGCGAATAATTGAGTAAACCTTGACTATCTTAAAGCATAGGCTATTATGGATGTAGCTTTTAACACTAATTTATGCCCCCATGAAGAATTTTTTGAAAGACGGCACTATTTTGTTCTAATTTGTCCACCAGTTAAAGAAACGCTTGGCAATATCGGATTTTTTCAAGATATACATTTTGGTTTTATTATATTTTCACACTTGGATCGGTTTAAGGTTTGGTTCACAGTGAAACTATGTCAACATTCCGGGTTTGAACGAGCTCGATTGAAAACCGGTTTGCAGCACCGATTTATTTCATATCTGGACTCAATCTAGAATAGACCTCTTTGCACCTACGAAGGGTTTCAAGATTGTTATATTAAAAATATTCAAAATAATATTTTTTTTTGTTTATTTGAACACCGGAAACTCGGGTGCTTCCATTACACATACGAAATACGACATACGACATACGACTTGACTTATAAAATTTAGATACATGGATAGCAGACTGGAGTTAAACTTTGGCCATGTTTGAGCTTCTTATTTTTTAGTACACACCCGGCGGCGTTTGTGTCGCGGGCTCTGTGAGACTTTGCAGGCCTAGACAAAAAAATAAAAGAACATTAATGATTTATTTGGACCCACATTTCACAGCGACTCACCTGGCGTCGATACCTATTTTTTTTTTCAGGGCTTAATTTTGCCCAGGCTCGAGCTGCCTTTCTGATTAGGTCTTTCGGCTTCAGACCGCAATGTGTACGTCTATATGCACGGATAAAATTAAGATACCCATTATTTGTCACGGGACCCGGCTTGCTGCAGCGCTTCTTATTCCCGCAACTGGGTTTGCGCTTCCTGCGCTTGGGGCAAGCTGGCTTGCGTTTCTTGGCGCAAGGATTACGCTTGCGCTTTTTGGTACGGCATACTGACGATGCAGATGCAGATTTAGATCGTTTCGGGGTGCCACAATCCGTATTATCGTTGCAACGATAATTGCTTTTAGACGCAGCTACGCGAAAAATCTCTTTATCGTTGCAGCTTAGCTGCTTCCAAAATTTCGCGCTCTCCGTGGCGAGGCGTAGCGGGCTCAAGCCCGGGTGACGTCTGTCCAATTCGCTCATGAAAAACAAGAATCCTTCATTCTTTCTGGATCCCTGCTTGCTTTTGACATGATTGTTGTCCATGGCTTCTCCACTAATTTGGTAACTCGAATTGATAACACTGGGATTGAGAAAACGCTTATATATATATATATGCAGCATATCAATAGATCCTTCAATTTGTTGAAGACTTTCTTTATATACTCACCACGATAAAAAATTTGAAAAAAATATACTATAAATATAAACAACAATAAAATAGAATGTAAAATTTGGGTGTGAACTCTACTAGAACAAAACTGTAACTGACTGAAACTGAAACTGACTCTAGCCATATGAGCAAGATTACCAAGTCATGGCATGCTATTTTCTCACAAACTAAACTAACATAAAAACACAAAACTTGATTGAATCTGTAGACGCCTCCGGATACGTATTCCCCGGTGGGGGATAACATCCTGGGTTAAATTATTGGAACCACTTTTTATTTTTATTCCCAACTAAAACAATTCAAGCCGCAGGCCGTGTGTGAGGTTTTCTATTATATTATATATTTTCTATATTAATTCTTACACTTACTTTTTTATTTTATCCATTTCTTTGGACCAACTTTTCTTTTGGCCCCACTAGATGTGTGCTTCATTAACAATAAAAACATTTTTATATAATTTCATTTATACAATATACAAAATATATCTTAATATGCAACACTGCGTATTAGATATTCACAAAAACTTTAGACTAAGTATACAGATAGGGGAGTGAGACCATTACCTTAAACATTTCATACTCAGCAGGTCCAATCTAGTGTTGAGTCTTAAAATTCAAGTCGGGATGAAAATTCTGCGCAACCTAAAAATCTTTAAGGTCGTGATCAGAATACCTGACATGTTCTGCAGCGCCTTAACTGCGTCTGCAACTGACCCCGACACTCAGTATGCGTCTGAACTGACGAATTTGTTCGGCACCTAGTGGCTATGGGTGGAAAACTCTGCTCTAACGACAATAACACAATATTCGTCGCTCTTAGAGAGTAAAGCTAACATTTTGCATACATAAATTGACCAAATTGCTATTCACTAGCTAAAAAACAATATTTTGCATGTGCTTTAAAATGATTTCAGTTCTTAATCATGGAAATATTTGTATCACCGTAGTGACTAGCACAATCAATATATACGTAAATTTTGTACTGGGATAAAATAAAAATAAATCTCAATGCAGAAGAAATTTCAAGCAAGTTTTTGGATAAATTGCGTATGATTAAAACCGATCTGGGAGTGGATAAAAAACAAGAACTAAACACTGCAAATTTGAGAAATTCTTGCAGACCTAAGGTTCGAGGTTTTTGAGTAAAAGTTTTGGTTTGAACCTTAATTTGTCTAACGGTTTACCGAATTTAAAAAGGAATTCTGAATAAATATTCAGGAATATTCAGAATAACTTAATATTTGAAAAAGCTTTCGACATAAGCAATGTTGTTTAAGAAGGTGCGAAGGCTCAATTATTTTTCGAGGCTTTTTGGAGATAACTTTCATACTGAAAACAAGCTATGCAAAATATCACTACATTACATTACATTATTACATTTGCACTAGACATGTACACCTACACTAGTAGGTCTGCATTTAATCATGATTCTACTATGAGTTTGAACAACTATTCACATTTAAAACACAGCCACAAGCAAAACTACTAGATTATCATGTTCCAGTGTGAAGGCAGCCTTACATTAGTTTCTTGCGATGGCGAATAATTGAGTAATCTTTGACTATCTTAAAGCATAGGCTATTATGTGTGTAGCTTTTCACACTAATTTATGCCTCCTTGAAGAATTTTTTGAAAGACGGCACTATTTTGTTCCAATTTGTCCACCAGTTAAAGAAACGCTTGGCAATATCAGATATTTTCATATTTGGGTTTTATTATATTTTCACACTTGGATCGGTTTAAGGTTTGGTTCACAGTGAAACTATGTCAACATTCAGGGTTTGAACTAGCTCGATTGAAAACCGGTTTGCAGCACCGATTTATTTCATATCTGGAATGAATCTGGAATAGACCTCTTTGCAGCTACGAAGGGTTTCAAGATTGTCATAATTAAAAATATTCAAAATAATATTTTTTTTATGGTTTATTTGAACACCGGAAGTTTGGGTGCTTCCATTACACATTCAAAATACTACGACTTGACTTATAAAATTTAGATACATGGATAGCAGACTGGAGTTAAACTTTGGCCATGTTTGAGCTTCTTAATTTTAGTACACACCCGGCGGCGTTTGTGTCGCGGGCTCTGTGAGACTTTGCAGGCCTAGACAAAAAAATAAAAGAACATTAATGATTTATTTGGACCCACATTTCACAGCGACTCACCTGGCGTCGATACCTATTTTTTTTTTCAGGGCTTAATTTTGCCCAGGCTCGAGCTGCCTTTCTGATTAGGTCTTTCGGCTTCAGACCGCAATGTTTACGTCTATATGCACGGATAAAATTAAGGTACCCATTATTTGTCACGGGACCCGGCTTGCTGCAGCGCTTCTTATTCCCGCAACTGGGTTTGCGCTTCCTGCGCTTGGGGCAAGCTGGCTTGCGTTTCTTGGCGCAAGGATCACGCTTGCGCTTTTTGGTACGGCATACTGACGATTCAGATGCAGACTTAGATCGTTTCGGGGTGCCACAATCTGTATTATCGTTGCAACGATAATCGCTTTTTGAAGCAGCTACGCGAAAAATCTCTTTATCGTTGCAGCTTAGCTGCTTCCAAAATTTCGCGCTCTCCGTGGCGAGGCGTAGCGGGCTCAAGCCCGGGTGACGTCTGTCCAATTCGCTCATGAAAAACAAGAATCCTTCATTCTTTCTGGATCCCTGCTTGCTTTTGACATAATTGTTGTCCATGGCTTCTCCACTAAATGGGTAACTCGAATTGATAACGCTGGGATTGAGAAAACGCTTATATATATATGCAGCATATCAATAGATCCTTCAATTTGTTGAAGACTTTCTTTATATACTCACCACGATAAAAAATTTGGAAAAATATACTATAAATATAAACAACAATAAAATAGAATGTAAAATTTGGGTGTGAACTCTACTAGAACAAAACTGTAACTGACTGAAACTGAAACTGATTCTAGCCATATGAGCAAGATTACCAAGTCATGACATGCTGTTTTCTCACAAACTAAACTAACATAAAAACACAAAACTTGATTGAATCTGTAGACGCCTCCGGATACGTATTCCCCGGTGGGGGATAACATCCTGGGTTAAATTATTCGAACCACTTTTTATTTTTATTCCCAACTAAAACAATTCAAGCCGCAGGCCGTGTGTGAGGTTTTCTATTATATTATATATTTTCTATATTAATTCTTACACTTACTTTTTTATTTTATCCATTTCTTTGGACCAACTTTTCTTTTGGCCCCACTAGATGTGTGCTTCATCAACAATAAAAACATTTTTATATAATTTCATTTATACAATATATAAAATATATCTTAATATGCAACACTGCGTATTAGTTATTCACAAAAACTTTAGACTAAGTATACTAATCATGGAAATATTTGTATCACCGTAGTGACTAGCACAATCAATATATACGTAAATTTTGTACTGGGATAAAATAAAAATAAATCTCAATGCAGAAGAAATTTCAAGCAAGTTTTTGGATAAATTGCGTATGATTAAAACCAATAAAAAACAAGAACTAAACACTGCAAATTTGAGAAATTTTTGCAGACGTAAGGTTCGAGGTTTTTGAGTAAAGGTTTTGGTTTGAACCTTAATTTGTCTAACGGCTTACCGAATTTAAAAAGGAATTCTGAATAAATATTCAGGAATATTCAGAATAACTTCATATTTGAAAAAGCTTTCGACATAAGCAATGTTGTTTAAGAAGGTGCGAAGGCTCAATTTTTTTTTGAGGATTTTTGGAGATAACTTTCATACTGAAAACAAGCTATGCAAAATATCACTACATTACATTACATTATTACATTTGCACTAGACATGTACACCTACACTAGTAGGTCTGCATTTAATCATGATTCTACTATGAGTTTGAACAACTATTCACATTTAAAACACAGCCACAAGCAAAACTACTAGATTATCATGTTCCAGTGTGAAGGCAGCCTTACATTAGTTTCTTGCGATGGCGAATAATTGAGTAATCTTTGACTATCTTAAAGCATAGGCTATTATGTGTGTAGCTTTTCACACAAATTTATGCCTCCTTGAAGAATTTTTTGAAAGACGGCACTATTTTGTTCCAATTTGTCCACCAGTTAAAGAAACGCTTGGCAATATCAGATATTTTCATATTTGGGTTTTATTATATTTTCACACTTGGATCGGTTTAAGGTTTGGTTCACAGTGAAACTATGTCAACATTCAGGGTTTGAACTAGCTCGATTGAAAACCGGTTTGCAGCACCGATTTATTTCATATCTGGAATCAATCTGGAATAGACCTCTTTGCAGCTACGAAGGGTTTCAAGATTGTCATAATTAAAAATATTCAAAATAATCTTTTTTGTTTGGTTTATTTGAACACAGGAAGTTTGGGTGCTTCCATTACACATACGAAATACGACATACGACTTGACTTATAAAATTTTGATACATATCCTTATGGATAGCAGACTGGAGTTAAACTTTGGCCATGTTTGAGCTTCTTATTTTTTAGTACACACCCGGCGGCGTTTGTGTCGCGGGCTCTGTGAGACTTTGCAGGCCTAGACAAAAAATAAAAAAACATTGATTATTTAGAGACACATTTCACTGCGACTCACCTGGCGTCGATACCTATTTTTTTTTTCAGGGCTTAATTTTGCCCAGGCTCGAGCTGCCTTTCTGATTAGCTCTTTCGGCTTCAGACCGCAATGTGTACGTCTATATGCACGGATAAAATTAAGGTACCCATTATTTGTCACGGGACCCGGCTTGCTGCAGCGCTTCTTATTCCCGCAACTGGCTTTGCGCTTCCTGCGCTTGGGGCAAGCTGGCTTGCGTTTCTTGGCGCAAGGATCACGCTTGCGCTTTTTGGTACGGCATACTGACGATGCAGATGCAGACTTAGATCGTTTCGGGGTGCCACAATCTGTATTATCGTTGCAACGATAATCGCTTTTTGAAGCAGCTACGCGAAAAATCTCTTTATCGTTGCAGCTTAGCTGCTTCCAAAATTTTGCGCTCTCCGTGGCGAGGCGTAGCGGGCTCAAGCCCGGGTGACGTCTGTCCAATTCGCTCATGAAAAACAAGAATCCTTCATTCTTTCTGGATCCCTGCTTGCTCTTGACATGATTGTTGTCCATGGCTTCTCCACTAATTTGGTAACTCGAATTGATAACGCTGGGATTGAGAAAACGCTTATATATATATATATGCAGCATATCAATAGATCCTTCAATTTGTTGAAGACTTTCTTTATATACTCACCACGATAAAAAATTTGGAAAAATATACTATAAATATAAACAACAATAAAATAGAATGTAAAATTTGGGTGTGAACTCTACTAGAACAAAACTGTAACTGACTGAAACTGAAACTGATTCTAGCCATATGAGCAAGATTACCAAGTCATGACATGCTGTTTTCTCACAAACTAAACTAACATAAAAACACAAAACTTGATTGAATCTGTAGACGCCTCCGGATACGTATTCCCCGGTGGGGGATAACATCCTGGGTTAAATTATTCGAACCACTTTTTATTTTTATTCCCAACTAAAACAATTCAAGCCGCAGGCCGTGTGTGAGGTTTTCTATTATATTATATATTTTCTATATTAATTCTTACACTTACTTTTTTATTTTATCCATTTCTTTGGACCAACTTTTCTTTTGGCCCCACTAGATGTGTGCTTCATCAACAATAAAAACATTTTTATATAATTTCATTTATACAATATACAAAATATATCTTAATATGCAACACTGCGTATTAGATATTCACAAAAACTTTAGACTAAGTATACAGATAGGGGAGTGAGACCATTACCTTAAACATTTCATACTCAGCAGGTCCAATCTAGTGTTGAGTCTTAAAATTCAAGTCGGGATGAAAATTCTGCGCAACCTAAAAATCTTTAAGGTCGTGATCAGAATACCTGACATGTTCTGCAGTTGCAGTTAAGGCGCCGTCTGCAACTGACCCCGACACTTAGTATGCGTCTGAACTGACGAATTTGTTCGGCCCCTAGTGGCTATGGGTGGAAAACTCTGCTCTAACGACAATAACACAATATTCGTCGCTCTTAGAGAGTAAAGCTAACATTTTGCATACATAAATTGACCAAATTGCTATTCACTAGCTAAAAAACAATATTTTGCATGTGCTTTAAAATGATTTCAGTTCTTAATCATGGAAATATTTGTATCACCGTAGTGACTAGCACAATCAATATATACGTAAATTTTGTACTGGGATAAAATAAAAATAAATCTCAATGCAGAAGAAATTTCAAGCAAGTTTTTGGATAAATTGCGTATGATTAAATTCGATCTAGGAGTGGATAAAAAACAAGAACTAAACACTGCAAATTTGAGAAATTTTTGCAGACTTAAGGTTCGAGGTTTTTGAGTAAAGGTTTTGGTTTGAACCTTAATTTGTCTAACGGTTTACCGAATTTAAAAAGGAATTCTGAATAAATATTCAGGAATATTCAGAATAACTTCATATTTGAAAAAGCTTTCGACATAAGCAATGTTGTTTAAGAAGGTGCGAAGGCTCAATTATTTTTTGAGGATTTTTGGAGATAACTTTCATACTGAAAATAAGCTATGCAAAATATCACTACATTACATTACATTATTACATTTGCACTAGACATGTACACCTACACTAGTAGGTCTGCATTTAATCATGATTCTACTATGAGTTTGAACAACTATTCATATTTAAAACACAGCCACAAGCAAAACTACTAGATTATCATGTTCCAGTGTGAAGGCAGCCTTACATTAGTTTCTTGCGATGGCGAATAATTGAGTAATCTTTGACTATCTTAAAGCATAGGCTATTATGTGTGTAGCTTTTCACACTAATTTATGCCTCCTTGAAGAATTTTTTGAAAGACGGCACTATTTTGTTCCAATTTGTCCACCAGTTAAAGAAACGCTTGGCAATATCAGATATTTTCATATTTGGGTTTTATTATATTTTCACACTTGGATCGGTTTAAGGTTTGGTTCACAGTGAAACTATGTCAACATTCAGGGTTTGAACTAGCTCGATTGAAAACCGGTTTGCAGCACCGATTTATTTCATATCTGGAATCAATCTGGAATAGACCTCTTTGCAGCTACGAAGGGTTTCAAGATTGTCATAATTAAAAACATTCAAAATAATATTTTTTTTTTGGTTCATTTGAACACCGGAAGTTTGGGTGCTTCCATTACACATTGATAATGCTACGACTTGACTTATAAAATTTAGATACATGGATAGCAGACTGGAGTTAACTTTTGGCTATGTTAGAGCTACTTATTTTTTAGTGCACACCCGGCGGCGTTTGTGTCGCGGGCTCTGTGAGACTTTGCAGGCCTAGACAAAAAATAAAAAAACATTAATGATTTATTTAGACACACATTTCACTGCGACTCACCTGGCGTCGATACCTATTTTTTTTTTCAGGGCTTAATTTTGCCCAGGCTCGAGCTGCCTTTCTGATTAGGTCTTTCGGCTTCAGACCGCAATGTGTACGTCTATATGCACGGATAAAATTAAGGTACCCATTATTTGTCACGGGACCCGGCTTGCTGCAGCGCTTCTTATTCCCGCAACTGGGTTTGCGCTTCCTGCGCTTGGGGCAAGCTGGCTTGCGTTTCTTGGCGCAAGGATCACGCTTGCGCTTTTTGGTACGGCATACTGACGATGCAGATGCAGATTTAGATCGTTTCGGGGTGCCACAATCTGTATTATCGTTGCAACGATAATCGCTTTTTGAAGCAGCTTCGCGAAAAATCTCTTTATCGTTGCAGCTTAGCTGCTTCCAAAATTTCGCGCTCTCCGTGGCGAGGCGTAGCGGGCTCAAGCCCGGGTGACGTCTGTCCAATTCGCTCATGAAAAACAAGAATCCTTCATTCTTTCTGGATCCCTGCTTGTTTTTGACACGATTGTTGTCCATGGCTTCTCCACTAATTTGGGAACTCGAATTGATAACACTGGGATTGAGAAAACGCTTATATATATATGCAGCATATCAATAGATCCTTCAATTTGTTGAAGACTTTCTTTATATACTCACCACGATAAAAAATTTGGAAAAATATACTATAAATATAAACAATAAAATAGAATGTAAAATTTGGTGTGAACTTGTCTAGCACTAAACTGTAACTGACTGAAACTGAATCTGATTCTAGCCAAATGAGCAAGATTACCAAGTCATGGCATGCTATTTTCTTACAAACGAAACAAACATAGGAATACAAAACTTAATTGAATCTGTAGACGCAGCCGGATACGCATTCCCCAGTCGGTGATAACATCCTGGCATAAATGAGGCGAACCAATTTTTACTTTTATTCCCTACTACAACAATTCTTTTGTCGGGGTTATAAAAACTTCAAGCCGCAGGCCGTGTGTGAGGTTTTCTATTAAAAAGTTCGACAAAATCCAACTTTTTTTAAAATCCCGGCGTAAGACCCTAAAATTATGATAAAAAAAAAGTACCTCTGTAAGCATTATTTCATATTCAGTTTTACGAATAAAGCCTTGGCTTGCGTTTTATGGGTACTTTTGTACTTGCATCTTAGATTTTAAGGGCTTAAGATAGAAATCTGAAAAATTCAGCAAATGTGGACAGCGTCATGACCATGGGAACGCCATACAAAAAATTCACTTCAATCGTTCAACTGGTTAAGGTACCTCCAGAACGAGTTAAACCTTAATTCTTAAATATGTTTAAAAGCCCACGGTAGATTTTTTAAATACCGATGTTTATGATGGTATAACGGACTATTACATGTAACTATTATTTATTGTTGGGGAAACAGCGTACCGCAACCAATCCTGGTTTATTGTGCCCCCCCTACTGAGTTTACCACTCTCCTAGCAGCCCTATTTATTATATGTGCATTTACTCAGCATTTCGAACCAAAAATTAGTGTTGGCCCATTCATATTTCTACTTTAAAGTGCTATTTATAATGAGACATCAAGCGTTTATAAACATAGTATCTAACTTTCAGCAAATATCTCAAATTCTGAAAATTTTTAAATAAACCAAACTCAAACTTTGTATCACAAACACTAATTGCTTCCCACTTCAATAAACTTTTATAGCCCCCAAGTAATTATTTTCGCATACCTTTCCCGCTTTGTCAAACTACAGAAACCTTAACTAACAAACTGCGTCAACTTTTTGACCAAAAACTTTAACAGTTTTTGGAAGTTGCTTATCAAAACAGTCATATTTTCAGGCATGGCGAGCGCAACTGCAGCAACAACTCCACATGTCAGTTGCCAGATGCAACACGTGGCCTTTGCGTGCCTATTTGCACTTGCCAAGTGCCAAGTGGGCAAGTTTACATTAAATACAATAAATACTTGCCACAAATTTATGCAACTTCAACAGGGATTGTTGTTGGTTGGCTTTAGCGATAATGTGGTTGGCAGTTATGACGGTTTTCCGGCCAAAGTCGGTTTTTTTATTTTAAATGCTAAAAAAAAATTGAAATAATTGAACTTTAGAGCTTACGAACTTGGGCTAGTATCAGAAACTATTTCAAATGCTTCTTTAACTGGTTAACAATTTTAATATTATTGCTATGGCTGTGGAATTAAGTTAACTTATGATTTTAATCTAGAGTTGTGTTACTTAAAAACACGCTTCAAAGTCAGCTCTTATTAGTTTTTAACCGCAATCCTTGTACTAAGTACCCCGTTCCAAATACCGAATCGATTTTTAAAAATTAAAAAATAGTATAAAAAAATGACAAGCCTTTATGTGGTTACTCGATCAGGTTTAATTCATCTAGGTATTGCAATTGAAACCGATAACTCAAACAACCACAGATTTTCTTGTCCACTACACACATTAATTTATAGAACTTGAATTCATAATCGTCTCGAAATTTGTAACAGGGCCGACAAATAAATAAGATTAATGCTGTCTAAATTCCTTTACCCTCATAGAAAAAAAAGCAACCTATCATATAAAAAACATTCATTTAGTCTTTATGAACTTTACTCTTTGGGCCAGAATTCAACCTCTCACATATCATAAATATGCTTCACACGTTACCTCTGCCCGCTTTCCCCTGTCGCACTCTATCCATAACAAAACCAACATCGACTGTTTATCGATGATGTGCAAATTAAATATTGAGTGGAGGCGTTGACCACCACATTTTGTCAGTTGTGACGAAGGTTGCTATAAACATTTCGAGATTTTGCAGCCAACAAATAAGTGATTTTTATTATAAAATTATTCTTTATTTCAATGAATTGAGGAAACTTTAATATATGAAACTTAAAGCTATTGCGTGCATTTGATTTGAAGAAACTATTGAAAATATAATATACGTATGTATCAATCTATCAAATTACAATTTGCAACCAAATTCAACTCAGTTTTCTGGTTTCCATCAATTTTAAGAGCATCTTTAAGCTGAATTATATTTTTAATATGAAACTTCTCCTTGACGGAGCTTTGAGTGCTTCTCAACGTCATCATGCAAAGTCGAACGTACTTTGCTGGTATACTAAAGGTAGACAGTAGTGTTGGGTTGATCATGAGTGAGTGAACAAAATTGAGTTGTTCTTTAAACTGAACAAGTGAACCCGTTCTTCTTCAATTGTTCATTTTTGTTCAGCGAGTCTTGTTCAGTCTACTTGTTCAATCCATCTTGTTCTGAGTTGTTTTTGAGTTGTTCTAAGAGCTGTTCGGTCTCTTTTGCTCAGAGAGTTGTTATGACTGTCTCGCTTTGTGAGCTTGCTCTGCCTTGCTCTAACTGTTGTTCTGTGTTCTTTGAGCTTCTCAGTCTCTCTTGCTGTGTGATTTGGGTTGTGAGTCTGTACGTACATTTATAACAAGTATGGCGCCAACATTTGAACTAAGCGCGCGAGAGAGAGAGCGGGAGAGTTAGGGCGAGAGTAAAAGATGCACTTACACAAAAATTTCATATGTGTGTACAACAACAAAGCAATGCTAAAACAACAAAAACAACAACGCGGTCAGTGCAACCGAAACCAACCCCTTAGCATGTCCAATTTTCGGACATGCTGTCATCGCATCGGACCATATTAGGAGGAGTAATTGCTCTTGCTTTATCAATTGTAATTTTAATCACTGTCAAGTGAAGAAGTGGAAGTGGAACTCTCGTTCTTCATAGTAGTATTAGTAGTAGAGCGATTTTATTCCAAAATTTAACATAAATAAATTTAAATACATTGTGAAATAGTTTACAAATTTGGGAACAAGATCGGTGGAAACCAGCTTTGGCGGTCTGCCGTCTGCTTTAGTATGTAGTATATTTAATAATGCGAAGGTTTTCCAACATTAACTAATCCAAAAATCTTCCGTGTGTCTGCGCCGTCTTTAGGTTAAAGCATCTTTAATATATTGATATAGGCCGTTCCAATTTTCCCCATTTATGGATGATGACAACCTGTTGCGATAAGAGCTGGGCCAGTTGCCAGTAGATACATAGATAGGTACACTGAGAAAGAAAAATCAATCTAAAATCTAGATTGAAAATCTCGTTTTTAAGAACCTTGCAATCTAATAAAAACAAGATTGAAAAACTTTGAAATGAGCTTAGAAATCTAAAAACAAGATTTATCATCTCGCAACTTAACAACTTCCTTCAACCTCCATCTGTTTTCTGTAAAGCTTCAGTTGACATTTTTTTGATATATATAGATTTATTATGCTAAAAAAAAAAACAACAAAAAAAACAAAAGTAAACCATTTTCGGTTGCAATGCATCCCCACCCCTCCTGGGACCCGAACCACGAACTCTTCGTTCAATAACACATTGGCACGGCCGATTAGTCGATTTTGCCGTGGGGGGTCAATTGTTAAGCGCAGCCAGTTGCAGTATAAGAACTCTTATACTCTTATACTTATATCTTATACTCTTATAAGAAGTCTTGTACTGCAACTAGTTGGACCTAACAGTTGACGCTCTGTGGTAAAGCGGTGACGTTAGTGTTTCAGTGCGCAGAAGGTACTGAGCTCAAGTCCCAGTATCGGCGGATTAATAATTAAAAATTTATTTAAATTTTACAGAAAGAAGAAAATGTTAATAAACTAAAACAACTAACTAAACCAATCAAGTCACACCCTTTCTCCCCATCACCTAAATAATCAGAAATGCTTAAATTATTTTCGTCTTTTTATACCCCTTGTAGAGGGTGTAATTGGGTGTAGAAAATGTATATAGAAGGCCTTGTCAAAAATATGTTCATAAGGCTGAATTTACATATATGTGCCAGTGGAATCAGTGGAAACATCGGTCGAGCCGAAGTTAGCTTTCCTCTATTTTTTTCATATTAAAAAATGAGATTGTTTCATCTTAAAGTCGAGTATAGACGGTCTTAATTCAATATTGTTGGATTAAAATTTAAATTGAAATTATAATCTTGGGTTCAGATTATCTCGTCTCTGTCGAATTCTGACACCGTTTCGTCTCGTTTCAACATTATAATCTTAATTTTAGATTGTTTTTTTTCTCAGTGTAGGTAGTTCCGGCTGGCCCCAAGTAAGGCGTCCTTGGTAAAACCGGGTGCTTTTTTGGGTATCATTAATAATATTTTTCTATATACATACAATAGCCAACTACAGTGGTCTGAGATTGGTTTGAGAAGAGTGTCAGACTGTTTTACATCTCCAAATGGAATTCATTTCTCCAACTTCTTCTTTTCTGTCTTTTATATATAATATAAAGGTGCGAAAGAAAACCATCAATGCAATATTTTTCCATAAAATATTGGAAAGTTTTGTAACAATATAAAATCTAAATAATATAAATATAATAAGCAGCTCTCGTTTGAGGGCGTGGCTATCATATGGACAGCATTGATGGATATGTTGTGCACGTGTGTCACAGACCGCAATGAAAAAAATATTTTACACTTGAAAATTATGGCCAGGAAAAATGGACAACGGGCAAATATAGTAGAGCCAACGGAACATTGTGGCTGACACATGAAATGGGGGCCAAAACGCAAATGAGAAATTTATAAACAACATCAGCTACTGCCTGACAGCTGGCGCCACCTGGCAAACCAAAATGCAAATGCGGAGTGGAAGTTGTCGTTTAGCTTTATGAAATAAATACAAAGCCAAACGAGCAAAGCAACTTAACCAAATATAAAGCTAAAATGCAACTAATTTGCAAGGCCACATGGGTTGGGGTGATTATGAGAGAGTGTGTAGGGTGGATGAGTGGGCAGGATGTCTGAGTGTGGCAGCTTTTGTTGCAGTTCTTATGTGTGTGTGTGTGTGTGTGTGGTCTTTTGTTGTGCAGTCTACTGCTCACTTTAGCATACCCTGGCCGTGAAGAGTTCCTTAACTAATTAGCCCAAAAATAAAACGTTCAGAATTTTCTAGTGAGGTCGGTTGAAATTGTATACCTTAAAGTAACGAAATATTTCTGTAGTAACAAAATTCCTATACCAAAATACTTTTAAAATCTCTTGCATAATTTAATAATAACAAGAACCGCAGATAGCATTCAAAAATACCAAAAACTTAATACACGTCAGATAATATCTAAAATTTAGCATCCATAGCTCACCAAACTTTGCCTAGAAATAGAAAACTGTATGCCTTCTTTGTGGACTTCAGCGCTGCCTTTGAAGCAGTATCCAAAAAGGCACTAATACTTAAGCTGAATACGATGAGAGTATCAAACAAGATGACCCATCTAATTGAAGAGCAACACGAGCTGCAGTGTGAACAGAAAACAACTGTTAAGTTTCTTTGAAACAAAAATGGGAGTAGGGCAAGGATGCTTTTTGTCACCACGACTTTTTAGGAGAAGGCGTGAACGCCGAGGGAAAAAACATTCGATTACTGATGTATGCTTATGATATTGTAATCTAAGCAGATACCCCGGAGGTCCTGCAACAGGTGATCTATAGACTGGAAGAATATTGCAGAGTATGGAACATGAAAGCCAACTTGGCCAAATCAATGATATTGCTTTTCAGAAAACGTGGGCGACTGTCTAGTAAGGAAATATTGACTTTCTATAACGAATACACAAAAATAACATGACGTAATACTTTATCAGGAATAGAAAAATATCTAAATGGAAGATTTTTCAAGCTGTTATGGGGCTTAGGTATGGGGCTTAAAGTTATTTGAAGAGGTAGATAATTTACAGTGGTATTTTGTAAATAAGATTTTAAGACTACCAATCACTACACCCACATATGCCTTAGCCTAAGAAACGCAGCTCGGATGTAATCATTTGTACACACTGGAAATGCTTTTAAAGTATATAGGCAAGACGCTTACAGTGTACACCTATGATAAGCGACGATTACCCCACTTTTTTACAAATAATATTTTGAACAAAAACATCTTCTGGGCAGAAAAAATAATCAAACTGGGAACAGAGTGTAATATAAGATGGCAGAATAATATTGCGCAGCCAGTTTGGTTTGAGCAAATTTTAACTCTGCAAAATCACCTAAAACAAGTCTCTTATAGCAGTTATATAAGATCAAAGGAAGCAAGCAGTACAAGCATATACAAGCACTTGGACCACACTGTTAGCAACTCTCCATAGACCATATAACTTGAATTATGAAGGCTAGATGCGGTCTCAGTGTTCGTAGTGCAACACTGAAGAAGTAGAGAATATGTGGCAGCTACTTGAAAATGTCCCATAATCAAAGAGTTTCGTTAAGCCACTACTTACAGATGTGGACATTATTGCAGTTCTCAATAACGCAAATAAAAGTCAATGGCAAAACCAGACTCATTACCTGAAATCCGTCAATTGGTCAATCAAAGTCAATCTCCGACTGACGACTTAACTTTGTCATAGTCGCGTTCTTCTATGTTTCTTATAGTCAATATCAAAAAAAAATATACTGTAATCAACAAAATCAACATTATATTATTATCAACATTGGTATTTTGTATGTTTGTCTTTAAATTGTGTTTTGTATGTATGTATGTATGTATTTTATAAAAATAAAAAATGATTATTATTATTATTAGTCTTTGGAATTATTTGAAAATTACCGCCAAAATGTGAATATATTCATGTTTTCGTGTTAAGGTATTTTTAAGACATCGAAGGATGGTCACACCGGAGGCAAACGCTGGAAATAGGATAATCAGATGAGACAAGCAAACAGCAGGAACAAGCTGTATCCAACTCGTATTGACATTGTAAATATAAAACCGTGTGTAAACCGTGAGAAAATTTGAAAAGAACCCTCGTTTACATACCATACAATTTTGTTTCAAAAATTCCAATTAAACAGGAGTCTGTGAGTGTTACACTATTTTATTTGATTTTACAATTCTCAAAGTATACCTAAACTTACTTAAAATATACAATAAAATTTACAAAATTTAATAAAATCAGCCTGTACAGCCTAACCAATTGCTATTCCGAAATGTTGTGAGTTATCTCTGTTTAAAATGGTATTGATTTGTATTAAATTCTAATCAATCCTGACCTTTGAGCCAGCACAAGCAAAAACTTTAACTAAATCAAAAACAGGTCGCAAGAACCCATTATAAGTAAAATCAGAATTATTTTTTAAGAATTTGAAAAATCGTTTATTTTAACTAATTTGAAAAAAAAACAATTAAGAAAGTCGCTCAAGCCCGACTGTAATATACTAGGTATCTGGAATAGCAGCTGAAAGCAGCGCTTCTGAACAAAAGATGAGGCCACTACTTCCATTGAACAATGAGGGATTTTCAGAACTGACCAACAGATGACGCCACTACTGCCAGGGCTGTCGCAGCCCTGGCCTCCTCTGGTCACACCATTTATCGAGCACCATCCCTGACGAGATAGCAGAACGACAGCACGCGCCATCCCTGGCGCTCAGTTTCTGGCTTGGCTTCGATTAGCGCGGGTGGCTCCCGCTTCGCTCCGTTCGACTCAACGATAATTGTTAGCTTAAGTTACACTCAATAATAATGGGCGGAGGAAATAACTTTCTTTGGGTCAAAACTTGCGTATTGTTCATCCGATCTTTATAATATCTTCGGCAAATCGATAAATAATATTGATTACTAAATATCACTAGAAAGATAAGATAAGATATCACCGGAGATAAACTTGATCTGTCTTATACATGTCAACCCTCTATCTCTTAACATCGCTGAGATCTCTTCGTTCATACGGACTCGACTCGGCTGTTGAGGCTGACCAAGAATATATATGCTATTTAGGGTCGGAAATGATTCCATCTCCCAGTTACATACTTTTTCACAAACTTAATATACTCTGTGTACCTTTGGTACAGAGTATAATGACAACAAATGTTCGTACGTTTGCCTTTCTTCCTGTGACTGAGTTAGAGACGAAATGATTTCACTGTGACACATTTTTGAACTCAAAAAAATTGATAGCGTCGAGACCAAAAGAGATATACAGTACAAAGTTGTAGCTTAGACCAAAATAAACAAACCGTAAGAACGAACCAACTTCATTTAGTCACTCTTTCATATACTCGAAAACTCGAGAAACGAACATTTTCGGTAAAAAAGAAAAAAAAAAATTTTTTTTAAATTAGATTTTTTAAGATATGTTTTCTTACTATTTTCTTGATTTAATACAAAACAATCGAAATTTTTGACTGTGTCATCCAATTGGTTCCAAAAATTCGACATTTTACAATTCTACATGCTTAAGGGCCCGTAGCTATACAAAGGACCAATCGAATGAAGTTGATATGTTCCAATCGTTTGTTTATTTAAGTCCAAGCTACGTTTTTATCCTGCATTGCTTATTCAAATTCGTTACAGCTTTCAAGACAAAGTTGAAAAACAGCAAAAAAATGAAGGGAAAACATGATGATTTTAGGATATTTTTGTAATTTTGAGAATAAAGATGTAACTTTTTTGACTTGCTACTTAAGAATGTTTTGTAAGCTTAGCCAAGAGCAACAACTTCCTCTAAGACGTCAAAGCTAAATTCCAAATAGTTTACGAGATATAGAGTTGCGAATCCTAATCAGAAGGTGAAAACTTCAAAATTCAATAAAAAGAAAACGGCAGCTAACCAGGCTAAAACCAGCGAAGGTTTTTGTACTACCAACTTACCCTTTCAGAATTTTTTGGTCTCGACTCTATCAATATTTTAGTGTTGCACAGTGCTTTCGATAGCTTTTCCAATCAGTTTTTATATTTTTTTCAGTTTTACTGTTGGAAGTTTCGAGAAACTCTCGTTATTTATGTCTTTCTTTAAATTTATAGAAAGTGCGCCTTGAATATTCTTTCAAATATTCAAACCATAAAAATTCATCCACACACTCAAGCAAACAAATTTCGTACAATAACTTACAGAAAATAATTCTATAGACTAATTTCCAGTATGAAACCAAAGGCTTTAATCCCATCTCACCACCAGAAGGCTCACCTCAAGACCCTCCCAATATGCAAAAGATATTCTCAGCATGTTATTTCCCGTAGGCTTTTATATTATAGGCAACAAATTATAGATTATATAAATAATGTTGATAGTTTCTACGAAGATTTGGATGGAGTCAACTAAAATGAAACATGAGGAAAATGGCGAACATATTAAAGATTCTGATTCATTCTTGGACTTATTTAATAAAGAATTTTTATGTAGATTTGGTTAATTCGTTTCTGATTGCGACTGGAGAGGGGTGATCGTTGAGTGAGACACTTTTATTATTACATATGTCAAGTAAGACAAATGCAAAAATTCTCTGAGGGAAATATATCGCCCCTAAGGTCCTCCACGCAATTGTGAAGTAAAGAGAAGTAAAGTAAAAAGATGAAAATTTTACTTTACTTCTCGTTATTTTACAACTGCATAGAGGGCTTTAGCACAAGTTTTGGTACTAATACCAGTATAGTAATAGTTAAACTGTTCTAAAAATGCTGTCGGCAGATTGCAAACTAAGGACCAGGAAACCTTTGTATTGCTTTACAGACAACCTGCTTTGGGCATATTTAATGCTATTTGTTGCTCGTGACCATAATCCGGCTGGCAAAGGTACGTTAAAACTTATTATTTTTAAGTACATCTCATGTAGATAATCAAAACTTAATTCCTAAAATAAGTTTACTTGAAAGAACAATTTTAAGCCGTTAACTAGCCGTTTTTTGCTCATAACTTGAGTATCGTTCATCCGATCTTTATCATTCCTTTAGCAAATCGATAAATAATTTTGACAACTAGATATTTCTAGAAGGTACGAACAATCTATCATCAAAACTGTGTATGACTTTTTTCCAAATTCGGTGGCGGGAGGGGGCGGGTCAAAAATTGAAAATAAACTTGATCTGCCTACAAGTATAAGAAATATATGTCCCATACATGTCAAACCTCTATATTTTACCAGCTCTGAGATCTCTTCGTTCATACGGACAGACAGACAGCCGACATACTTTCGAAATTTCTGAACCGAATCGAAAACCGCAAAGAAAAACGGTTCGGTTCGGTTCAATTCAATTTCGAGTTTTAAGCCGTAAAGTTGGACAATGATATTTAAAATTTTGGGAGTTTTAATAGATTTCCTATGATACGATTTATCCGACTTTCAATTAAGTTAAGTTTTGAATTGATCTTTAGCGATGCCGGATTTGTTTACCAATTTGTCATCCGGCAATTGCCCACCAAACCTCTTAATAAACCTGACATCCGACTATATTTCTCCTTGGAAGTTGCTAATTGATTTGAGTAAATAACCCATTTCCTTTTCGGGACAATATTCTCTATATTCAGTAGCGCTTCTTCACCTTAATCCAACTTTAGCCAGGAGACTTTTTTTCCTGTACGATCTTTATCGTTTGTAAGAAGTTCTGTACGTATTTCTTTCGTTTCATTCAGACTAAGACCGAATATCCGACTTCATGTATTTGGGACATTTATATAAGAACTTTAAAGCTATTCAAATGTTTTCTAGGATTTACACTCCGCAATTGTGCGAAAGGTTACATATTCATCTAGAAATCAGAATATTCGGAAATTAGAAAAGGGAAACAGGCCTTCATAAAACATATAACAAGTTAAGAGTGAACCACTGAACCGAAGCAAAACCGCAGTCCAGTTAGCTCAAAAAATCATTTAATAAAGCGAATTGGCGGTTCAAAAACTGTGTGAGCCACAGTCCGTATATCCAGACGGTTTGCATCCCTGATATCTGGAATGATTTCATATTTGATTGGCAGTTAAGTTTTTTTTGCATTACGACTATTTTGTAACCCCATTGTTAATGCATATTTAGATTTTCAGATGCATTTTGGGAGCATAAATTTACTCTCTGGCCCAAATAGGTTGAAATACAATACGAAGGTCTCTCATGACATATATGTAGATATGTTAAATATGTAAATCGATTGTGAATTTAAAATAAGCAGACATGTTTTCAATTCCAATACTTTTTGAAAGGTAAATCGATCTAAATCGATCGATGTAAATCGATTGAGAATTTAAAATAAGCAGACATGTTTTCAATTCCAATACTTTTTGAAGGGTAAATCGATCTAAATTCCGGTTTCGTTTTCCTGTTTTCAATTCCAAATGAAATTGATCCCTTTTTATACTCTGTACCAAAGATGCACAGAGTATATTAAGTTTGTGCAAAAGTATGTATTAAACAGAAGGTATCATAAAGTATATATTATATATTCTTGATTAACACCAACAGCCGAGTCGATATGTCCGTCTAACCGTCTGTATGAACGCACAGATCTCAGAGATGGTAAGAGATAGAGTCTTGACATGTATGGCACATAAACTTCTTATACTTGCAGGCATATCAAGCTTACTTTCTATTTTTGCCACGCCCTCTCTCGCCCCCGTAATTTGGTAAAAACGTCATATCTGCCACAGTTATGAAGATAGATGGTTTGTACCTTCTAAAAATATTTGGTAATCAATATTATTTATCTTATTTTTTTGCCAAAGGAATGATAAAGATCGGATGAACGATACTCAAGCTATGACCAAAAGAAAGTTTGCTGCTGCAGCGCCACAGTAGTGGCGACATCTTTTGGTCAGTTTGGAAATGGTCACAGTAGCGGCGACATCTACTGGTCAGTTTTGAAATAGTCACAGGCGTTTCGCCATTTATTGGTCATTTTTGAAAACCAATTAGTGGCGCCAACTAGCATGAAAAGCATTTTCGATTTCTATTTCTCTCACACATATTAAGCATGACTCACCGAGAGTGTGATTGCGTATTCCAAATTTCTAATTAACAGATCTATGCTTTAAGGTATTCCAAAAGGCTTAGGTAATTAGTATTCCTTATTTAATGTAACAAGCAATTGGCCATTCCTAGAGCATCTGTGACTTCGTCACTTAACTAAAATTACCAAATCTCCCTTGATATTGTTGACTTGGTTCTCTTTAGTTTTTCCATGCGTAAGTTTTGTTTGTATAAGCCACGCTTAAGCACATGTTTGCGTGTGTGTGTGGCCAGGCAGTCTTACAACTGCGTATGTGTGTGTGCGTTTGTTAGTCGGTTGGTTTGGTGCGTTTGTTTGTGGCTGGTTTAATCCTTTCATTTTCATAACTCGTCATAGAATGTAAACAAGATTAAGTTAGTTTTCTGTGCTGCTCAAGTGGCTTTTCTGGCACCAAGAGAGTGAGAGAGAGCGGGGGAAAGGAAAAGGCGAGTCCAAAGCTCTGGCCTGGACATAAGGACATGCAATATGCTGCCGCAGCGGCTGTCGTCCTGCCCACAACAAGTCCACCAAGTGACTGTTGCAATTGCTTTTGTTGTTGTCCTTGTTGTTGCTAAACTCGGTAAAAGTTTTCGTATTAAAAAGTTGGACGTAAGGATTTCACAAAAGCTTCCGCCGCATTATATTGAGAGCTGATTTTGAGGATGCCCTCGGCCCACACCCATTTGCCATGGCTCTCGAATTTGATTGCCAAAAGTGACATAGTTGGTGGGCAGCTCTAATGGTAATTAAAGTTATATCAAAAATTTCAAGTATTTTATTTTTATATGGGTTGTTAGTCATCAATAAGGCAGAGAGAGAGAGAGACATGTGTTAAGTCTAGTACTAAGCGGCTTCAATTAAATTTTAAAAAAATATTTTTGGTTAAACAATTTTGAACTCAATTCAAATTTGACTGCCGACACAAGAAATTTAGTTACTCTAGTTTGCGAGTTGCTGTTTAACTTCCTTAAATTTAAAAATTATTTAATTATTTAAATAAAAATAAATTCTTTAAGTGATGACAGTGGAATTTTCTATTCAACTTTGACTGAAACATAACCCGTAACACGAGCGAAAAAAGAGTTGAACCTCGATTCCACAAAAAATGGAGATGATAAAACTTCTAATTACTAATCATCAGTTAAATTTAGTTATAAAGTCTACACCCTTAATAGACAAAGAAGTTAAGAGGTTCAAAATTTGCCTTTGTCAATATCACTTTCAGAATATGATGACGTAGAAAGTTTTCTACGTGATATTGAAGCTAACTAAAGTACATGAAAAAATAAAGTTATCAAAGAAATTAGTTTAGTCTGATCTGAGAATTAGCTTATACAATCATAATCTCAAGTGTGTTCTAGACGTGCGTGCGATTCGAGGTGCCAACATAGACTCGGATCACCACCTTGTTGCTGCCAAAGTAAGCACGTGGCTCAGTGTGGCACATGCCTCACGCTCTAGCACTAAATGTCGAGAAGCTGCAATCGCAACGGACCACTGAAGCCTACACAGCTAAAATCACCCAACTGCTCAGGGAAAACTCGCCATCAGCGATCAGTGGAATCATCAGTGGAATCATACATCACACTCCTTGAGAACGGCTGCCAAGAAGATACTTGGTGACGCCGAGTACCCTCGAAGGCAGACTTGGTATGATGAGGATTGCCGCCGCGCTACTGCAGAGAAATTATCATGATTCTACTATGAGTTTGAACAACTATTCACATTTAAAACATAGCAACAAGCAAAACTACTAGATTATCATGTTCCAGTGTGAAGGCAGCCTTACATTAGTTTCTTGCGTTGGCGAATAATGGAGTAAACTTTGACTATCTAAAAGCATAGGCTATTATGGGTGTAGCTTTTAACACTTATTTATGCCTCCATGAAGAATTTTCTGAAAGACGGCACTATTTTGTTCTAATTTGTCCACCAGTTAAAGAAACGATTGGCAATATCAGATATTTTCATATTTGGGTTTTTTTATATTTTCACACTTGGATCGGGTTAAGGTTTGGTTCACAGTGAAACTATGTCAACATTCAGGGTTTGAACTAGCTCGATTGAAAACCGGTTTGCAGCACCGATTTATTTCATATCTGGAATCAATCTGGAATAGACCTCTTTGCAGCTACGAAGGGTTTCAAGATTGTCATAATTAAAAACATTCAAAATAATATTTTTTTTTTGGTTTATTTGGACACCGGAAGTTTGGGTGCTTCCATTACACATTGAAAACGCTACGACTTGACTTATAAAATTTAGATACATGGATAGCAGACTGGAGTTAACTTTTGGCTATGTTAGAGCTACTTATTTTTTAGTGCACACCCGGCGGCGTTTGTGTCGCGGGCTCTGTGAAACTTTGCAGGCCTAGACAAAAAATAAAAAAACATTAATGATTTATTTAGACACACATTTCACTGCGACTCACCTGGCGTCGATACCTATTTTTTTTTTCAGGCCTTAATTTTGCCCAGGCTCGAGCTGCCTTTCTGATTAGGTCTTTCGGCTTCAGACCGCAATGTGTACGTCTATATGCACGGATAAAATTAAGGTACCCATTATTTGTCACGGGACCCGGCTTGCTGCAGCGCTTCTTATTCCCGCAACTGGGTTTGCGCTTCCTGCGCTTGGGGCAAGCTGGCTTGCGTTTCTTGGCGCAAGGATCACGCTTGCGCTTTTTGGTACGGCATACTGACGATGCAGATGCAGACTTAGATCGTTTCGGGGTGCCACAATCTGTATTATCGTTGCAACGATAATCGTTGCACATCGTCCGTTGCACAGGAATATTCAGAATAACTTCATAATTGAAAAAGCTTTCGACATTAGTAATGTTGTTTAAGAAGGTGCGAAGACTCATTTATTTTTTGAAGCTGTTTGGAGATAACTTTCACACTGAAAACAAGCTATGCAAAATATCACTACATTACATTACATTATTACATTTACACTAGACATGTACACCTGCAGTAGTAGGTCTGCATTTTATCATAATTCTACTATGAGTTTGAACAACTATTCACATTTAAAACACAGCAACAAGCAAAACTACTAGATTATCATGTTCCAGTGTGAAGGCAGCCTTACATTAGTTTCTTGTGTTGGCGAATAATTGAGTAAACTTTGACTATCTACAAGCATAGGCTATTATGGGTGTAGCTTTTAACACTAATTAATGCCCCCATGAAGAATTTTTTGAAAGACGGCACTATTTTGTTCTAATTCGTCCACCAGTTAAAGAAACGCTTGGCAATATCGGATTTTTTCAAGATATACATTTTGCTTTTATTATATTTTCACACTTGGATCGGTTTAAGGTTTGGTTCACAGTGAAACTATGTCGAAATTCCGGGTCTGAACGAGCTCGGTTGAAAACCGGTTTGCAGCACCGATTTATTTTATATCTGGACTCAATCTAGAATAGACCTTTTGTCATAATTAAAAATATTCAAAATAATATTTTTTTTTTGTTTATTTGAACACCGGAAGCTCGGGTGCTTCCATTACACATACGAAATACGACATACGACTTGACTTATAAAATTTATATACATATGGATAGCAGACTGGAGTTAAACTTTGGCCATGTTTGAGCTTCTTATTTTTTAGTACACACCCGGCGGCGTTTGTGTCGCGGGCTCTGTGACACTTTGCAGGCCTAGACAAAAAAATAAAAAAACATTAATGATTTATTTAGACACACAGTGAAATCTGCGACTCACCTGGCGTCGATACCTATTTTTTTTTTCAGGGCTTAATTTTGCCCAGGCTCGAGCTGCCTTTCTGATTAGGTCTTTCGGCTTCAGACCGCAATGTGTACGTCTATATGCACGGATAAAGTTTAGGTACCCATTGTTTGTCACGGGGCCAGGTTTGCTGCAACGCTTCTTATTCCCGCAACTGGGTTTGCGCTTTCTGCGCTTGGGGCAAGCTGGCTTGCGTTTCTTGGCGCAAGGATTACGCTTGCGCTTTTTTGTACGGCATACTGACGATGCAGATGCAGATTTAGATCGTTTCGGGGTGCCACAATCCGTATTATCGTTGCAACGATAATCACTTTTAGAAGCAGCTACGCGAAAAATCTCTTTATCGTTGCAGCTTAGCTGCTTCCAAAATTTTGCGCTCTCCGTGGCGAGGCGTAGCGGGCTCAAGCCCGGGTGACGTCTGTCCAATTCGCTCATGAAAAACAAGAATCCTTCATTCTTTCTGGATCCCTGCTTGCTTTTGACATGATTGTTGGCCATGGCTTCTCCAACAAATTGGTAACTCGAATTGATAACGCTGGGATAGAGAAAACGCTTATATGTATATGCAGCATTTCAATGGATCCTTCAATTTGTTGAAGACTTTCTTTATATACTCACCACGATAAAAAATTTGGAAAAATATACTTTAAATATAAACAACAATAAAATAGAATGTAAAATTTGGTGTGAACTTGTCTAGCACTAAACTGTAACTGAATGAAACTGAAACTGATTCTAGCCAAATGAGCAAGATTACCAAGTAATGGCATGCTATTTACTCACAAACTAAACTAACCTAAAAACACAAAACTTGATTGAATCTGTAGACGCCGCCGGATACGCATTCCCCAGTGGGTGATAACATCCTGGCATAAATTAGGCGAACTCATTTTTACTTTTATTCCCAACTACAACAATTTTTTTTGCCGGGCTTATAAAAACTTCAAGCCGCAGGCCGTGTGTGAGGTTTTATATTAAAAAGTTCGACAAAATCCAACTTTTTTTAAAATCCCGGCATAAGACCCTAAAATTATGATAAAAAAGTACCTCTGTAAGCATTATCTCATATTCAGTTTTACGAATAAAGCCTCGGTTCGCGTTTTATGGGTACTTTTGTACTTGCATCTTAGATTTTACGGGCTTAAGATAGAAATCTGAAAAATTCAGCAAATGTGGACAGCGTCATGGGGAACGCCATACAAAAAATTCACTTCAATCGTTCAACTGGTTAAGGTACCTCCAGAAGGAGTTAAACCTTAATTCTGAAATATGTTTAAAAGCCAACGGTAGATTTTTTTTAAAAATCGATATTTATGATGGTATAACGGAGTATTGCATGTAACTATTATTTATTGTTGGGGAAACAGCGCACCGCAACCAATCCTGGTCTATTGTGCCCCCTACTGAGTTTACAACTCTCCTATTTGTATGTGCATTTATTCAGCATTTCGAACCAAAAATTAGTGTTGTCCCATTCATATTTCTACTTTAAAGTGCTATTTATAATGAGACATCAAGCGTTTATAAACATAGTATCTAACTTTCTGCAAATATTTCAAATTCTGAAAATTTTTAAATAAACCAAACTCAAACTTTGTATCACAAGGCAGACTTGGTATGATGAGGATTGCCGCCGCGCTACTGCAGAGAAAGACGCAGCCTACAGGAGAACTCTGCAGACGGGAGCAATGCAGGCTGTTAAAGAGCGATACCGGAAGAAAATGAGAGAGGAGAAGCGCCTTTTTAGAAGGAAAACATATGAGCGATAAAGGCACATGAGAAAGTCGAGATGCTTTTAGGCATGAGTGAGACTCGAAAGATTTATCAAAAGATAAGACGTCTAACTGAAGGTTTCAAACCCGGAGTCACAAAATGCAAGGACTTAACAGTGACAACAGTGACTTAACAGTTTAATTTACAATGAGATTTATCGTTGTAAACGGCTTCGCTCGCAAGTAATTTAGCTTACTACGTCAAATATTTCATCAACGTTGTGACGCAATGAAGCCGCGTCACAAATCAGTTATATTTTTAAACTGACCTCACTAATTTAAATACACAAAATGGACTAAAGACCCACTAAAGGGGACAAGTCAGCCAGGAGCACGCCACATGCTATGATTAAGTTTATTTTACCCTTAAAAAGGGTATTTATAATTTTTGTTATTAATTATTTATTCTCGGTCCTTTTCTGTATGTATTGTACACTGCCGACATCCCAACAGACCCCCGACTAACAATATCCACTTTTGCGGATGATACGGCAATTCTAAGCAGATCACGATGTCCAATTATCGCATCCAGACTTTTGGCAAGCCACCTATCTCACGTGGAGGAGTGGCTGGCCAACTGGCGCATAAAAATTAACGACCAAAAGTGGAAACACGTGACGTTCACACTCAACAGAAGCACCTGTCCCCAGATATCCCTAAACGCGACTATGATATCACAATCAAACGATGTTGTTTACCTTGGTGTCCACCTCGACAGAAGACTCACTTGGCGCGAACACGTAGACTCGAAAAAACTTCAAATAAGGCTAAAGACCAACAGCCTTCACTGGCTAATTAACTACCGTTCCCCTCTAAAACTGGAATATAAAGTCTTACTGTACAAAAGCATTATAAACTTATGGCTCACAGCTATGGGGAAATGCCTGTGCGAGCAGTGTGGACATCCTTCAAAGATCACAATCAAGAATTCTTAGAACACTCACTGGAGCGCCATGGTACGTTCGTAACGAGTGTATCCACAACGACCTGAGGATCCCATTGGTCGAAACTGAAATACAGCAACTAAAGCGCAAATATTCTGAAAAGGTTCTAGCCCACCATAATGAACTTGCACAATCTCTCAACCTGCAAGCAACGCATTCTCGCCTCCGAAGAAAAGACCTACCAACCCAGCGACTGAATTAAAGGGCCGCAGAACATAAACTAGCTCCAATAGGGGATGGTTGTACAATAGTTTCTAGATTAAGATTTGAAAAATTATTGTTAGTCTCATTAAGAGAAGGTTCAATAAATACTAAAAAAACTCAACCATTTAGCTGTCTTCTAAATAACTAGCCGTTCACCACTCAGTCACTAAAAGTCACCGCGCAGCACAGGCAGAGCAGAGTCACGAGCAAAGTCACGAGAAAGGTACCTGGTAACCCTAATGAAAATACGGAAAGTTGACAACCCTGGTGGCCAAAACGGAGGCGGCAAAAGTTTCGGACGCGAGATCGCCGGGGAGTCGAGTTTAGGGAGCCAGCGCGAACGGTCGAATTTAACAGCCCAAGGGGGCCGATGGACAAAACGCACAAACAAGTCCTTCGAGTGCAGTGAGCGACCACACAGGAGCCCAGTAAAGAACGGCAGCTGAGAAAAGTGCAAGGATCGTGGCGAAACGCAGGTTGGTGGTGAACTGGTGCCTAGGATTTTGTTTCGTAACTTTCTTTCGGTGCGGTGTCAGGAGAAATGTGTCACAGAAAAAGTTATTAAAAGTTACAATTCTACCAATATCATACACTGCATGCTTCGAGTGTGTGCTTCTTTGCCGCGGCATTTGCGATTCCCACATGAGTGTGTAGAGGGCCACCAAATCTGCCTCGTTCGCTATAGTTTCACCTGTGGCGAGGTGGAGTTGGTGGTGCTGGAAAGGATTACAATTTTTTTTGTTTTGCTGCCCAGTCTCATTTGTGTGCACGTGTTTGAGTGGCACCCGCCATGCCCCTC
>JBAMBO010002632.1:0-28966 GCA_037044535.1 Lordiphosa magnipectinata | reverse complement strand
TTTTTGAAAGACGGCACTATTTTGTTCTAATTCGTCCACCAGTTAAAGAAACGCTTGGCAATATCGGATTTTTTCAAGATATACATTTTGCTTTTATTATATTTTCACACTTGGATCGGTTTAAGGTTTGGTTCACAGTGAAACTATGTCGAAATTCCGGGTCTGAACGAGCTCGGTTGAAAACCGGTTTGCAGCACCGATTTATTTTATATCTGGACTCAATCTAGAATAGACCTTTTGTCATAATTAAAAATATTCAAAATAATATTTTTTTTTTGTTTATTTGAACACCGGAAGCTCGGGTGCTTCCATTACACATACGAAATACGACATACGACTTGACTTATAAAATTTATATACATATGGATAGCAGACTGGAGTTAAACTTTGGCCATGTTTGAGCTTCTTATTTTTTAGTACACACCCGGCGGCGTTTGTGTCGCGGGCTCTGTGACACTTTGCAGGCCTAGACAAAAAAATAAAAAAACATTAATGATTTATTTAGACACACAGTGAAATCTGCGACTCACCTGGCGTCGATACCTATTTTTTTTTCAGGGCTTAATTTTGCCCAGGCTCGAGCTGCCTTTCTGATTAGGTCTTTCGGCTTCAGACCGCAATGTGTACGTCTATATGCACGGATAAAGTTTAGGTACCCATTGTTTGTCACGGGGCCAGGTTTGCTGCAACGCTTCTTATTCCCGCAACTGGGTTTGCGCTTTCTGCGCTTGGGGCAAGCTGGCTTGCGTTTCTTGGCGCAAGGATTACGCTTGCGCTTTTTTGTACGGCATACTGACGATGCAGATGCAGATTTAGATCGTTTCGGGGTGCCACAATCCGTATTATCGTTGCAACGATAATCACTTTTAGAAGCAGCTACGCGAAAAATCTCTTTATCGTTGCAGCTTAGCTGCTTCCAAAATTTTGCGCTCTCCGTGGCGAGGCGTAGCGGGCTCAAGCCCGGGTGACGTCTGTCCAATTCGCTCATGAAAAACAAGAATCCTTCATTCTTTCTGGATCCCTGCTTGCTTTTGACATGATTGTTGGCCATGGCTTCTCCAACAAATTGGTAACTCGAATTGATAACGCTGGGATAGAGAAAACGCTTATATGTATATGCAGCATTTCAATGGATCCTTCAATTTGTTGAAGACTTTCTTTATATACTCACCACGATAAAAAATTTGGAAAAATATACTTTAAATATAAACAACAATAAAATAGAATGTAAAATTTGGTGTGAACTTGTCTAGCACTAAACTGTAACTGAATGAAACTGAAACTGATTCTAGCCAAATGAGCAAGATTACCAAGTAATGGCATGCTATTTACTCACAAACTAAACTAACCTAAAAACACAAAACTTGATTGAATCTGTAGACGCCGCCGGATACGCATTCCCCAGTGGGTGATAACATCCTGGCATAAATTAGGCGAACTCATTTTTACTTTTATTCCCAACTACAACAATTTTTTTTGCCGGGCTTATAAAAACTTCAAGCCGCAGGCCGTGTGTGAGGTTTTATATTAAAAAGTTCGACAAAATCCAACTTTTTTTAAAATCCCGGCATAAGACCCTAAAATTATGATAAAAAAGTACCTCTGTAAGCATTATCTCATATTCAGTTTTACGAATAAAGCCTCGGTTCGCGTTTTATGGGTACTTTTGTACTTGCATCTTAGATTTTACGGGCTTAAGATAGAAATCTGAAAAATTCAGCAAATGTGGACAGCGTCATGGGGAACGCCATACAAAAAATTCACTTCAATCGTTCAACTGGTTAAGGTACCTCCAGAAGGAGTTAAACCTTAATTCTGAAATATGTTTAAAAGCCAACGGTAGATTTTTTTTAAAAATCGATATTTATGATGGTATAACGGAGTATTGCATGTAACTATTATTTATTGTTGGGGAAACAGCGCACCGCAACCAATCCTGGTCTATTGTGCCCCCTACTGAGTTTACAACTCTCCTATTTGTATGTGCATTTATTCAGCATTTCGAACCAAAAATTAGTGTTGTCCCATTCATATTTCTACTTTAAAGTGCTATTTATAATGAGACATCAAGCGTTTATAAACATAGTATCTAACTTTCTGCAAATATTTCAAATTCTGAAAATTTTTAAATAAACCAAACTCAAACTTTGTATCACAAGGCAGACTTGGTATGATGAGGATTGCCGCCGCGCTACTGCAGAGAAAGACGCAGCCTACAGGAGAACTCTGCAGACGGGAGCAATGCAGGCTGTTAAAGAGCGATACCGGAAGAAAATGAGAGAGGAGAAGCGCCTTTTTAGAAGGAAAACATATGAGCGATAAAGGCACATGAGAAAGTCGAGATGCTTTTAGGCATGAGTGAGACTCGAAAGATTTATCAAAAGATAAGACGTCTAACTGAAGGTTTCAAACCCGGAGTCACAAAATGCAAGGACTTAACAGTGACAACAGTGACTTAACAGTTTAATTTACAATGAGATTTATCGTTGTAAACGGCTTCGCTCGCAAGTAATTTAGCTTACTACGTCAAATATTTCATCAACGTTGTGACGCAATGAAGCCGCGTCACAAATCAGTTATATTTTTAAACTGACCTCACTAATTTAAATACACAAAATGGACTAAAGACCCACTAAAGGGGACAAGTCAGCCAGGAGCACGCCACATGCTATGATTAAGTTTATTTTACCCTTAAAAAGGGTATTTATAATTTTTGTTATTAATTATTTATTCTCGGTCCTTTTCTGTATGTATTGTACACTGCCGACATCCCAACAGACCCCCGACTAACAATATCCACTTTTGCGGATGATACGGCAATTCTAAGCAGATCACGATGTCCAATTATCGCATCCAGACTTTTGGCAAGCCACCTATCTCACGTGGAGGAGTGGCTGGCCAACTGGCGCATAAAAATTAACGACCAAAAGTGGAAACACGTGACGTTCACACTCAACAGAAGCACCTGTCCCCAGATATCCCTAAACGCGACTATGATATCACAATCAAACGATGTTGTTTACCTTGGTGTCCACCTCGACAGAAGACTCACTTGGCGCGAACACGTAGACTCGAAAAAACTTCAAATAAGGCTAAAGACCAACAGCCTTCACTGGCTAATTAACTACCGTTCCCCTCTAAAACTGGAATATAAAGTCTTACTGTACAAAAGCATTATAAACTTATGGCTCACAGCTATGGGGAAATGCCTGTGCGAGCAGTGTGGACATCCTTCAAAGATCACAATCAAGAATTCTTAGAACACTCACTGGAGCGCCATGGTACGTTCGTAACGAGTGTATCCACAACGACCTGAGGATCCCATTGGTCGAAACTGAAATACAGCAACTAAAGCGCAAATATTCTGAAAAGGTTCTAGCCCACCATAATGAACTTGCACAATCTCTCAACCTGCAAGCAACGCATTCTCGCCTCCGAAGAAAAGACCTACCAACCCAGCGACTGAATTAAAGGGCCGCAGAACATAAACTAGCTCCAATAGGGGATGGTTGTACAATAGTTTCTAGATTAAGATTTGAAAAATTATTGTTAGTCTCATTAAGAGAAGGTTCAATAAATACTAAAAAAACTCAACCATTTAGCTGTCTTCTAAATAACTAGCCGTTCACCACTCAGTCACTAAAAGTCACCGCGCAGCACAGGCAGAGCAGAGTCACGAGCAAAGTCACGAGAAAGGTACCTGGTAACCCTAATGAAAATACGGAAAGTTGACAACCCTGGTGGCCAAAACGGAGGCGGCAAAAGTTTCGGACGCGAGATCGCCGGGGAGTCGAGTTTAGGGAGCCAGCGCGAACGGTCGAATTTAACAGCCCAAGGGGGCCGATGGACAAAACGCACAAACAAGTCCTTCGAGTGCAGTGAGCGACCACACAGGAGCCCAGTAAAGAACGGCAGCTGAGAAAAGTGCAAGGATCGTGGCGAAACGCAGGTTGGTGGTGAACTGGTGCCTAGGATTTTGTTTCGTAACTTTCTTTCGGTGCGGTGTCAGGAGAAATGTGTCACAGAAAAAGTTATTAAAAGTTACAATTCTACCAATATCATACACTGCATGCTTCGAGTGTGTGCTTCTTTGCCGCGGCATTTGCGATTCCCACATGAGTGTGTAGAGGGCCACCAAATCTGCCTCGTTCGCTATAGTTTCACCTGTGGCGAGGTGGAGTTGGTGGTGCTGGAAAGGATTACAATTTTTTTTGTTTTGCTGCCCAGTCTCATTTGTGTGCACGTGTTTGAGTGGCACCCGCCATGCCCCTCTAGCCCCCCTAAGTTTCACTTGAGGGTTAGTGGCGCATGGCGTGGATCTACTAACAGGACTACAAACTTCGCCTCGTTCGCTACGGTTTCACCTGGGACGAGGCGGCGTTGGTGGGACTGATCAGTTTGCCATTATTCGTTAGTCTGATTGATTTGTAAAGTTTGCGTTGAGGATTTCAAACTTTTGATACACGCCATGTGTCCCTAAGTCATCCCTTGTGGGCTAGGAGCACATGGATCCCCCACTCCGGGACTGTTATAAGAGAAATAGGAAACTTCATAATAAAGATCGGTAAAGTAACATCTCCAGCTCGATCTATTTTTTTGCACCCGTTGTGTCCCGGCACTTAAACAAATATTTCTGTAAGTTGCCCTGGCCAGTCTGAGCTTACCTCAGCCTTAAAAACATCCTTACAACGTGATACAAAAGTCTATTTTGAACAGACTTAACAACGAATTACGCCGAAATTTGAAGTTCTTCGTTATTTTAAATTAGTTGGGGCTGGGTCACACTACTCGATCAGCCGTATTTTGTTGTCCCACAAAAAAAAAATGGCAACTTCCCCACATTCTACCAGAAGTTAGCTGACTAATGACCTAGACTACATTACTGTAGCAAATAACATTTATTTGTGTACTTTTGCTATTCTTATTAAGCAATTCAAAACGAAATTTGGGCCCAAAAGAAGTTGATCGCTGAAAGATTAAAAGTACAAGAAGGGCTACGTGAAGCAGAGTGGCGTCAATGGTTTTTACACAGCCCAAAGAGCCACAATTCGAGCTTCTCTCAATCTCTTGGCGTGAGTGCTTCTTATTTTTTCACAAGAGAAAAAGCCGTTCAGTTTAACAAGCTTTGATAAGCCATTTAATGTTTAGTTACTTCAGAACAGTGAAGGTGACCGGTTGTGCGAAAGTTTTAAAAGACAAAAAAAATTTTTAATAAAAGGTTCCAAGGCGGAATCATACCCACGACCTCCCGCACAAGATTCTGCTTTATATTCAAAAAAACAAAGCATAGAAAGTTAAGCATAAGCAAATATTTGAATGGCTTTGAACAATTATGTGAAAATAATTGTTAATTGCTTCGATTAATTTAGTGCCAAACTTGTCAAATTTCAAATCAAAACTTGCCTAGATCGTCTTTATAAATGTACCTCAGCCACCTCCTTGGCCCCATTCGGATTTGGTGAAATTTTTCTTTCTGTTTTTTTCTTCTTCCCATTATTTTTTTGACATAAATAATTGGCGCATAATGAGCATAACTTAAAGCAAATTATAGCGCGTGTGCTTCGAACGCTAAGAAGGCGGCATCGTCCTCAAGCCCTTAGGCGCCAACAAGAATTTAGAGGAAAAGGACCAGACCGGCAGTGGACTAAACTGGTGCATATTTCAAAGCAACTTTAAAAATATGTCGCGACGCCAGTTTCCTTCCATTTTCATTTTGTTCTATTTTTCTTTGGCTCTGGTTCTTGTTAAGCTTTGGCAACGTTTTTCTTTAATTATTCAAAAGATAATTACACTAAAAAAAATCCTGTGTTTTTTTTATTTTATTTTGTCGCTGCCAGCATCTCAACTTACCGGACGAAAATCTATAGACTTTTACTGCAAAAGTCTTTGGGGTTTTTTTTTTTGTTTTTTTCTTTTTGTGTTTTTGGGAAGGAAAACTTTGCTGTTGGAACAACTTGCAGCTAAAAATGTTATTTTTATTTTGCTTCTTCATAATTGCCAACCAAGCACACTGGAGAAAACGAAGCGAACACCGGATGCCAGCGGAAAGTTAAAGGAAACACAGCCCAGATACGTGTACAGATGCGGAATACGAGCCGTTTTTGTTGGCACATAAGCAGATTCAACACATATGCACCAGGAGGTGGAGGGCAGGCAGAGAGGAGATGAGACAAATGCAAATTGCACGACTGAAAGTTGGCCACAACTCAATTTTAAAGTGTCCCACATACGCATACCACTGCATATATATATACTTAAAATATTTTACAATTAATTCAATTAAAATTTAAGTGCTGCAATGGCAAACGAGGTGGGATGCAAAAGTTGAGCTTATGAAATGTTCAAGAAATGTCTTTATAGGAGGTGTCACTGTAAACTCTTCCAACCAAATTCCAACCCAAAACAAATTCTTGGTGTCCCAGATTTTGGTTGGTTTCAAATCTCTCGTGTTTGGGAAAGAGATTTAGAAACAATGCACCACATAAACAATTTGGAAATGTAAACAACAATATTTCAGATGATGGCTTTATGTCATATCACCGATTTAACAATTTAATTTGTTTTAATATTGAAATTTGCTTTTCAACAATTGTTCGCAAAACCAACCGTAGGCATCCATATCAACCAAAACCAGTTTGCCACTCAACCTCAGCTTGCGCCATCTATTTATGCATGCGCCATCTATATAACAACAAACGGTTTAAGGGTTGCCAAGTTACACTTTATGATTGGCTAGAAAATATTTATAAAAGTTTTATTTTATTTTTGCAGAATATGACTTACATTTTATTTATAATTTAAAATGCATCATAAAACATATAACACAATCAAAATTTCAACTAAATATCCAATTAACTCATAACTAGAAAACAGGAAATTTTTTAGCGAGAGATGCAACCTGTGAGGGTGCGATCAAATTTGAATTTTGCTTACTGCTTGAAATTGTCGATGTTCGATAAATTCACATTAGGCGCTATGATTTGTCATCATTCGTATGCAAATAAGTTGGCAGCCCTTGTCGGCCGCCATGCTATTTAAGCAGCCATCTCTGGCTTCCGTTTTCACTTTTGCTGTATCATAAAGTTTGGCTGATCAGATATATCACCCTAGTCAGTGTCCGGAATCTGGTCAAGAACATCTACTGCCAACGAATATATGGTTGGCCAAACATTTCCTGGCCAGCAACCAATTATTGCCCGACTTTACCTCAACTTCGGGTATGGAAAAATAGACAAATAGTATTCATGTGCTCTCGAGGTTATAACTCCGTGTTTTATAGTGTTGCTTCAAAGTGGTGGTCCTCGTTAGTGCTCCGGCACTTAATCCGGCTGTGCGTTAAATATTTAGTGCAATTAGCACACGCACGGTATATAACCACTCGACGAGCAGGTGTCGCCTGAGCAACCAGAGAGTGCTTCAATCAAGGTCTTGTGTCGATCTTCCCACTCGGTAGTACCTTCTCCATTGAATTTTCGAAGTTTGGACTTGGCCCTAGCTGAATAGTTGGATAGGCGCAGCCGTACGCTTGCACGTGGCGTGTGTCGCCGCGGTCACACTTAGGTGGCGCTGAACCAGGGTGTATCTGTGGTCCATGCGGGCATCTTTTACGTCTGCTCCCGTATTTGGCAGCCAAGCTTCTCAAAGAGTGATCATCATCAAAGGACAGCCGCCGTGTATACAAGACACTTTGGGTCAGGGCTGACATATCTCAAGTTCCGTATCTGGATTCTACCTGAGGGTTAGGTGAAGGATAACCATTTCACTGTATCGAGAATCGTTTGTAGAATTTTGTGCATTTTTATATCTCTGCTAGAAGAGTAATTGCGTTTTGAATTTACATTTTCCTAGGTCAAACATACTGCTTCTGAGAGTTTTTGCATTTGCACACTTTTCCTCACGACAGCTTCATCAATCAACAGGCCTGCTGAAACCATTGGATCCTGCTGTAAGTACGGCATAGCCGACAGAAGTAAGAGTAAGGTAAACCCTCAAAAGCAGTTCTGGAATCCATGGCCAATTAGAACTGCCGCCTAACGGCTTAAATACTTTTGTTCTGAGCGCACGCTTATTTGTATAATCTTCAGCAGGCTTAGCGATTACAGAATGCGCCCCTTTAGGTTCTCAAAAAGCCTTCTGCTTATTCCTACCCAAGTTAATACCCTAATGGAATTTGAATCACGTATTTTTGATCGAAATATGTTTAAATTTATAGAGATATAACAATAATTATGAAATAAATAATGTTTAAAGGGCATTCATAGCAAGTGTTCTCGCGTCTTGAATTGGGCAGAGCCATATAATCTCACAAGGCTCTGCAAGGTAGGGCGGGTATAGAGGAGGACAACACCATAGTTCACATTAGTAAATAGTAACAAATTTCAGAAAAAATTCCGTATTCTGTGGTTTAGCCATTCCTTTAGGCTCTGTCTCCTTTTATTCTGTAGCGCATGATTGGGAGAGCACCAAGAATCCCCCACTTTCCCTGAGCCAAGCCGGCCAAACATTTAGACAGAGCGTGCTCTCGACTTTCCGCGTGTCCGTTACAAACACTGTTTGATCAGATGGACCATTATCTTGGATACAAACCTTTTAGCTAGATTTTCAAATAAGAAAATGAAATCGCTTGAAGTTTTGTGACATCGACATACTTTTCGTGCGTTTTGCAAACGAACCGAGCCCAAAATCTCTAAAGATATCCTGGTTTCTTTCATGGTTGGAGGTAGAAGCAGTGTCCCTTATTTTGGGCTGCGTAAGCAGAACTTTACCACTGAGACATACTGATATAGCGACAACGCAAAACTCATGTGAAGATTAGAGCTAGCACATTAAACCAGAGGTAATATTCATCGCCACAGCCAGCTCCATGGACCTTAGGCGTATCATAATCGCCGGGCGCATCAGTTGAATACGGATTTAAAGGTAGCTGGTAGGTGATTACAACAGTATCAAGTGGCGGGAGCAATGGAAGCTACCACAGTAAGCCGGAGTAGACACCAGTATAATGGGCTGTGGAGACTACGGAGGCTTAGACTCTGGTGGTGTGCATACATTGGGTAAATGGCATACCAGCCATAACAACGGGAGAAGCATATCGAAAGAGATTCTCCGCCACAAGTGACGCAGATGCCGGTATCGAAATGCTTTTTATTGCCCAGTTTCCATTAAAATGATTCCGACTCGCTCCCTTTGATTAGCTCCACTTGTTTGTCCACCTCACATTGTGCTCAATTCTCAAAGGTAACTCTGATAATTATCAAACAAGTTTCATAATTTAAAGACTCCTTTAATATCTTTATCAGCTTTTAAAAAAATAACAAGTTGACAGGTCCCTGCTCATTGTCATAGCGAATTGTTGGTTGCTCAGTACTCGCTCTGACAATTTTCAAGAGCGGAGTGTCATAGCATAGATCAGGGGTGCCCTAGCCTATTCCTCATGCCACTCACTCGTTGTTGATTTGCGCAAAGAAATAGCTTGCGCGTATACGGTCCACGCGCGCCTTAAGCCTACATAAAGCACCAACAATTTCATAAGCGTGCTCTTCTCTTATTCTTTCCGAGCTAAAGTTTTGTTGTTTACGCGTGCAGACCTGTAACAACAACATCATATGCGACTCTGTTCTCTCTCTCCTATGTCTCTGGCAAATTAAAAAGCAACATTAATGTTTCTAGTGCTCATTCGCAGTGGCCGAACGCTTTCGCTATTCACGGCGACACACACACAAACAAAAACCGGGTTTCTCTTTTAATTTTTTGTTGTTTTTGTTGCTTGAGTTATATTTTGTGCATTTGTATTTGTTTTCAAGAGGCCGTAAGCTCATTCTGGGCACCCTTGGACTAGAATATCTAGACCAGATTCCGCCGCGTCCGTATCTATAGTGTAAACAACAGTGCTCTGCGGCAGCGACATCGACACACCGACAGTATACGACGTATATAACTGTATACAACGCCAAAATGAGCATGTGTGTTTTGTCGGCACCTGATCTAGACTGACAAATTGCTCAGTCGACACCGCTTCTGTCAGAAATTAGTCAGCTGTTCGCTCCCACTTACGCTCTCTGGATACATTTGGGAATATGTCCGTCTCGCTTTAACCACTGTGATTTCCTATGTGCCACTATAAATATCTTTTCGGGCACTATAAAGGAAAAAATCTCGTTGCGCACTATCGCACGGGCACTATCAAAATTGAGAGGCAGCACAAATTTTATCTCTTATACTTATTGTTCCATGGAATTGTCAGAGCTACCTAATTAGAAGGGCTCTGACAAAATTGTCAGCGTCTGAGTATCTAGCTTTAAAAGGCTAATCACGGTGAGCGCATCTAACATCCAACATCTTGTGTTTATATGCTTAATTACCATTTGCTAAGCCAACATTTTTAAACTTTTGTCTTGTCTAACAGGAACATGCCACGAAGGTAAATAATTCCGCCATGGTAAATATTTATGACTCAGTATGTTGGATGTTAGAATTTCTGTTTGGGCTTTATAGCCAAATTTGTATATCAATTTTAACGCTGCACTATTTTTCACAGTGAACTTTAGTGCCTTCCCACGATTTCTTGTTGCCATCTTACTCCACTCCATGTAAACTCCATGTAAATTTTTGTCTGTACTTTTGTAAATACCAATTTAAATGCATTTATATTGACCGAACGGATTTAAGCCTCTGTGTGGGTTCAGTTGTTGCGCTAAAGGAGTTCAATAATTATCGAGACATATTTAATAATAACAAATAAAAATAAAATTAATAATAATACACAGACACATGGCCATTTTACCATTATATATTCATACCTTCCTCTCTCTACTGACCGCTCTCTATATAAATGTGAAATGGCCGTAATTGCCAGAAATTAACGTGACCGTACAATCAATATTTATCGTCTACATGCAAAACCACCTTTATATTTATAAATATATGCACAAATATGAAAATATATGTATGCCACATGGACCAGCTGGTTGTAATTTTCCTTGCGCAGCGTTTGCATTTTAATTTAAATTCAAGTTGAAAACTGCACACATTTTTTTTTTTTATTTTTTTGCCATTTGTTGATTTTGTCCATCAACATACAAAAATGCCACGCAAATTATGAACCGCAAATGTGCGTGCAAGAAGGGCGCAGTGGATGTGGCAATTGAATGCGAGGAATGTCCAGCAGCCGCTGAGGATGCGCACACAGAACGGCCACACATCTATTTTTAATGGACATATTTTCATATGCAATGCCATATAATATTTGCGTTGAGCGAATGTAAAAACAAAATGGTTTATTTATGCAAACATTGCAGGGCTTATCTATGGGATTGGACGCGTAAATCGAGTTTATTTGACCATGGATGGAGTTGCGAAAAGTGGAACACTTTCGGTTTATTATATAAGAAAAGGGGTTACTGAAATTATATCAGGCATAAAACAATACTTTGTATTAAAAAAATACAGCTGCTCGCAGGCATTCAGTTTTCAAGACTCTTCAAAATTTATATAATTTTTATTTAATCAGCAAATCAGTTTCATAGAACACAGCATGACCTTGCCACGGTGAATATTTGGCTTTGTGTTTGATTTGGACGTCTATAGCAAAACTCACATGTGGAAACTGGTGAAGCATGTTCCCCGTGAGCTTCTTGCAGCATTCGATGGCCTTCAGCTACAATTTTCTTCAAATGAAAGCAGAAACGTAAACTGTTTTGTTGGCACAAAAGTTGACATATTCGGAGCACATGAAAACTATGTTGACACTTCAGCAAAACAACACATTCTGAAAAAGAAAGCCCAATGATGAGATTACAAAATTAAGTTGGTTGCAACATTGTCCAATTCCAATTAATTCGTTCGTTTTTTGTACAGTTAATATACATATTTACATTGGCTTACTCTAATATTCCCTAATGGGATCTCTAAATTTGATTTATATTTTATATCTAATTGAATCCTTTTCCGATATATTTAAATTCGTACAGCTTTCTGAGATGTAAAAGGAAGTTTGTTTTAGTTTAATGCATCAGTTTGAAATCTAAAGCACTATGTGGACCTGCCAATCAATTACTTATGTTTACATTTTCGTTCAAATATAAACTACTCTTAAGAAATATTATATATGTAAGGCATTTTTATTCATATGTTTGGTACTCGAAAGCAAAGCAATACACAACGAAATTCAAAAGTAACCATATCCGATACTTTTTGTGAATTGTATTGAGCAACTGATATTTCCTTAAGCAATATTGTGCAATCATTTTTTTCTTGGATCAGTTGTCAAATAAATAGTTTTGAGATTTCTTAAAAAACAAGAAATTTGTTTGTAATTTTCAATACTTTTTGTCATACATTTATCGGCAGAGCTTTGTGGTCCCTTATAACACACAGTCACGAAATGACATTTCACCTCTGTCTTTTCTCAACGTGCTCTTTCCCAACGGCGCAAATTGCTATTACAAAATCGATTACTCCTAGATTACTTTGCCTTCAGTATGAAGGAAATAATCGCATACAATCTGCATTACTTTACCGTGTGCATAGCAGCTTTGTAAACGGGTGCGCACAGCCTGCATTACTAGTAATTAAAGCAAGTATGCCAGAGCGGAACTGACATCGGATTTCCATTACGAATGCGTATATATTTTTTTTAATTATAATGCAGAATGTTCGCAGTCCGTTTACAATTCAACACCCAATTTAGGAATCGTATACTCAGTCGTAAAGCACTTGTAATACGATTCATTTTTACTAAAGATGGAAAAGTAAACGGGTGGGTAAAGTACGTGCTTTTACGATGCACTGTACTATTGAGTAGAGAAGTATATGGTGTTGGTAATGCACGTGCATTACAGCCTATATGAGTGGGTAATGATGTAGTAATGCAGATTTATTGGTTATTCCTTGATAAATAAAATGTATGTTTTTACAAAGCCTTAAATTGCCCACACTACAAATGGGAAATACGTCGTTATCAGGGGGCATGTTCTTTTTTGTCAGCTTTTTAAGAATGGCCAATATATCAATTTGTCATTTTTAAATTTTTGGTTGACTCTGCATAATCGTGTTTTGAGCCTCCATCACTTTTGCCAATTGAGTTTTCAACTTTACGAGTTTGTTTAACAACTAATCCAAATTCAAGTGACTCCTCGCCCCGTATGTGTCAAGTCACTGCTACACTTACACATTTGTTTTGCATACAAATACAAATTTAGAAAATAGAAGAAATGTGAAAAAACGCTTATGGATGAGGGGGGAAAGCGCATAAGTGAATGAAATAGACGTCGACTCAAGTGTGGCAAGATTAGTGGTTTCGGTTTGTTTCCGATTACTATCTCTCTAACGAAAAGCAGCGGTTGTAATGCATTACTTTTTCGTCAGGCGAAATGCATACTTTCGACAGAACACGTTGAGCTCTGCGCCGCTGGGTTGCTTCAAAGAGAGTTTTTTTTGTCGCTCTCGTTGTGCATTTGTTTCCATGAAACTGTCTTTTGCGCATGCATGTACATATGTGTGTTGCGCGTGTGCCTCTGTAAACTGCAAGTGTGTATGCGTGCTTTTATGCTATTTTGAACCCCTTCCTCTTTAGCATTTTGCCTTCGATGAAATGTTTAACGCATCAACAACAACAAACGACACTTTGCGCTGACCCTGCTCAATTGCTTATGCTCAGCTCATGATACAACAAACAAGGTATGGCGCCATGATACTATAATTCAGGTGACGGCAAAACACACATACTCAATTTAGCGTTGCGTGCGTGGGTTTAGCCACGCTCATTTAGCACTTCGTTGTTGTTGCGAAAGAACGCTGTATAAGCTCGTATACTGTCGGTGTGTCGATGACGCTGCCGCAGAATAGTATTGTATGCACAGAAAATAGGTACGCGCCGGACTCTACTATAACTAAGAGGTAGCGCAACCGAAAGTGACTTCGCATGCGCGAGAATATATCGAACCACAGGGCTAATAGCCAAAAAATTGAAGGCCACTCAGTTGTTAATTACATTTTTTTACAGCTTTCGATAGAATCTTCCCACTACATCAGGAAATCGAAGGCGACCATGTCGGTTCGATACACCAGATTACATCAGAGTGCTGCCAATGTAAATTTTCTATGTTAAACCTTCTTTGGTGCTGCTGACACTTGATGGAAACGGTTGTGTGAGCAAACAAGAATTAACATAGAAACACAAATTGCTGGGGTGAGTCAAAGAAGATTTAACATAGGAACACAATTTGAAACGCTTCTCTATTTTGAGTGATTTTAACTCCTTAGTGACATGTAAACACTTCACTCAAAATAATTGTGATAGGAAAACACGGTGCTAAGGCTGGAATGTCAACAAAGTGTTATTGAATTCGCCTTACAATATTGTCAAAAAATATTTAACATAGAAGCTCAATTTGAAACGCCACTTTTTTTTGAGTTATGTTATCTCCATTGTGACAATTAGATACTTCATTGTCTTTTCAGTCTTTGCAGTCTTCTCGGTTCTAAAAATATTGGTTCTCGGATACCGGTACACAAAAAATTAAAAATAACCATTCCGGTCCAGCTTCTGGATCTGAGTTTTAATCAGTTCTTTTCGGTATACGATTCCAGTTTGATTCCCACATGATAATCATTGCTTAAATTTTGTTTTAAACACAACTTAATCAATTGCTCTTACTTCACTTTCTTAACACGAGGCTTAGCATTTGTTAGACAAATTTACCATGTCAGATACGTCCTCATTTACCTCATAGCTTGCTGGAAAAAACTATAATTAAAAGCGACTTGAGCCGACTTCAAAAGTCGAAAGCTCAAAAGTTAAAATAGTTTTCTAATTAACTGGAAACTATGCGCCGTTGCGCGGCAGCGAAAAGGGCAAACGTAAGTAAAGGTGCAAAGCGAGATAAACCGTAAAATCTCATGAATTAACTGAGTCAACTTTCACACACACACTCTGTGTGTGTCACACACCCCCAAAACTATGCGAAAAGAAAAGACAATTGCCACAGTCTACAGAGTTCTGGGAGTCTACAAATGATTTAGCTGCAACGGAAAGCGAAATGTCGCCAGCAAACAAACGTGGAGTGTGTCCCTCGCATTGTACCGGAAATGCCGCACAAATGAGAAGTGGAAGGAAGTTGACAGACAGCAGTGGCACGCGGTGGATGGGGTGCAAGTGTGGGGCCAAGTTGACTGCAGGGCAATGTGCCAGGCGTCAACAGCAAAACCCATCCACCTGACAGCTAGTCGGATGCGGGAAAGGGTGCGAGTAAAGCTAGGGGCTGCAAGGGTTAAAGGCGTTCCCGTTGCCCGTCACTAGGGTCGCTCCTCTAATTAGCTGCTGCAATCGCGTGTCAACGCGGGGGAAACAGAAGAGGTTACACAGCATCAACTTGCCACTTCCCTGGAAACCTAAGACAGCAAACTAAACTAAACAGTCGTGCAACTGCAACCGGAGTCGGTGGCTGGTCACATGGGACAGCTCTCGCTGAGAGTGCAGGCAGAGGCTCTTAACCTATTTAAGCACACAGGTAGACTCACAAACAGGCAGTCACTTAGATACATTTGTATATACGAGGAGGGGTTGAGGGGCAAACCAAATGTAAATGTAGCAAATAAATATTGAGAAATAGAAATTTTAACAGAAATAAACAATGAATATACAAATATTTTGTCTTTTTGAGTTCCAAATTGCTGTACATATCTACAATACTTTTCTGACCAATTTCAGCTTTGTATACTTGAAATATTTGATATTTAGTCCATCTTAATGAAGCTCAGAAATTGTAGTCTACTCCATTTCCAATCCAATCTATAAGATAATACAAAAAACTACTAAAAACTAAGTAACAAAAACTAAAAAAACAAAAATCTGCACTCAAACCTTGTTCTCGTCTGCGTGTGTGTATGTGCTTGTTTGTGTGTTTGTTTCACACACAAATTACCAAAACGCCTTGAGGTCTTTCTAACCAAACACCATTCAAGCTGGCCTTCTCCATCTTCTCTCCTTTGTGGACATTTTACAACAAAATTTGTAAACAGAAAAGTCGTTCCATCAATTTTGTTTCTTAGTCGCTTTCAAGCCAACCGCAAAGTGTGTGTTTTTTTCCAGTTAACAAAATTTATTGGATGCAGCAAACTGATTTGATTAGAAACGCCCCTTCCAAATCTTTTAGCAAACTTGTAACGCCTCCTGCCCGCTTTTGGGCATTTGTTCAGCCGTCGCTTTTGACGGCCGCCTGGCCGAAAGCAATCTCTTAATTTGTTTACAAGCTTTGCTTTTGGCTTTCTTTTGCCTTTTGCCATTCCCTGCTGTGTGCTAGTTTTGCCGCACTTCTGAAAACCTCAAAAATATGTAAAAAGCCAAAGACTCGACGTCGACTCGTTGGCAACATTTTCAGGCGGGCAGGCAGCGGGCGAAGGAAGGCTGCTCTGATAGAGATCTTGCTTTTATTTGTTACTTAGCATATTTTCACCTTGAGGGCAAGCAATCTCCCACTAGACACAGACACACACACACACACATTTACCTAGAGTAATAAATATTTTTTGCTGCGCTGCCTGAGCGTCTCAGCATTAAAAATATTTTCGCATTTTTTGCAACAGATTTTGTTAGTTGGTTTACCGCTTTTAAGGATGCTCTATATAAAGAGTTGGGTTTGGATAACTTATGCAAAATATTATGTAAAAATAGAAGAAAACTTAAATTAACAATCAAATGGATCACGTAGAAAATTAAAATACAAGAAAGGAAGCAGAGTAAACTAAAAGAAGAAAGTCTCAGCGAACAAGAAAAGTAAATGAGACATGAAGAAGGAAGGAAATACGTTTATACGAAGAGCAAGAGTTCGATCTTATAAAAAATTAAAACGTTTTCACAGCCGGCACCTTTATAGCTACTGCCGTCTTGTATCATGCCAAATGTGGTTACTTCAATCCCCTTCGAGATCACATGTTTATAAATAAGAGAGTGAGAGCGACAAAACTTAAGTAGCATTTTTGACATGCGGCAACTAACAAAGGCGATGGTCGTGAACGATGAGATGCCATTCCATTCGTGCTCAGTGCGCATGGTCGTGGTTTCGAATCCCAGTTGAGCCCAAAAAATTTTTATATTTCTTTGTTTTTCAAAAGTTTTATTGAAACCAAAACTGGTGTGGGACGTGTATGTATAGGCTGAAGTGTGTATACGGCTGTCTTATAGGTAGGTATTATCGATCCCTTTCCTGGGATCAAATCAATATTGCATATCGAGCTCAAACACATTCTCGAACATGCGTAAAATGATCCTGTATTGGGATTAAATTATTCTCGAATTTTTTAGCTTATTTCAACCTTTTTTAATGTAATCCTTTTAAGGATTTAAAAAGTCAGATCAACTCAATCCTTTTTCGGATCGGGTCAAGAATATCCGGGATTATGCTGTTTTCATTACCGATTGGGATTGATTTGATACCGTATTGATTTTTTTTTTTTTTGAGTGTAGGCATAAATTAAAATTTTTATTTTGGACATTTCATTCCAAAACGCTACAAGCCTAGTTCGTTATCCTTTGTTAGCTGATCAGTTAGTTGTAGCTTGCTCCATTGTAAAGCAGCTGTTTCGGAATCTGAGTCATAAAGGTGGTCGAAATGGCTAAGAAATTGCACAGTATCAATTTGTTTATTTGAAATTGCGATAAGTGAAATCTTTTGAATATTTGCCAAACTAACTCAAAATAAGTCTCCCTAACTGTTTGGTTCGGTATTAAGGTCATTTATCTAGGGCGTTACTCCGTCTATTTCCCTACTAGTAGGGGCCCTTACTGGACGCTGCCTAATAGGAAGACACGCCGCTAGGCTAGGCATCAGCAACAATGACTTCTGTAGAAGCTGCAATTCAGTGGACGAGGAGGAGAGTGTACAACACCTTTTCTGTCTTTGCCCAGCTTTAAGCAGAAGGCGACTCACAGTTTTGGGTCGTCCTTTTTTAACAATCTGTCAGACATCTCTGAAATAGATCTAGCCTCTACTCAAATTTGTGATTTTTTCTAAATGGTTTAACGGGGAAGACCCTCCCTCTTCGATCGCAGCGTAGAAAGGGTTATATGGTAACCCAAAGGCCCTTCATTAGCCCAAGTGATGAAATGGGACTCTCTCCCATTACAACCTAACCTAACCTAAGGTCATTTATAGTTTTTAAAACGTAACTTAAAAATAAAATTATATTTTTTTTTTTGTTTTGACATTAAGTTGGCTACCTCATTCGGTTTAATATGGTTAACCTCTAAGCACTCAGGCAAAACGAATAACTGGAGTGCATCCCATTGATTAGATTATAAGATTTTTGTTCAATGATAGCCATCTTGTGATGGTAAACCTGGGAACTCTTTTAATTCAAGGACTCTTTTGTGGCTCCTGGCAAAGTATGAGTAGATGTTTCGACAAATTTTTTCGATATAAGTTGGAAGTTTTTGATCATAAATGTAAAGAATGGCAAGTGCATTTGAGGTAAAATAGATTGGTATCCATACTCAATATACTCAGGGAAAAATGGCATAGTAAAAACTATAACAATCATATTTGATTTTACTATGCAATTTTTGTATTAAAATCAATTAATATGCACTTTGATTTAACTAGAATCATATTTAATTACCTAATTTTCTTTGCGCCATTTATATGAACTATTCGGTGAATTAGAACTTGAGAATTACAAGTGGTCTGATGTTCTTAGGCAGATGGTAGATTCAATTCAATACAAGTATCTTAGAGCGCGGAATAGCGCAACCGGTAGAGAGGACGTTCCAATTGTGTTCAGACCAAGCGTCCCGAGTTCGAATCCCCGCAATTTAATATAATTCGGTGTTTATCTGAGTCCAACTGGTGGTGGCTTTAATGGGGGATTCCTACTCTTGATTCAGAACAAACTAATTGGATTACAAATTAAATTAAAAAAAAAATTTTTTTTAACATTTTCACATTTAGTGAAAATATTAAAGTCAAAGTGTAAATATTAAAATTTCAGAGCATTTTTCCATCAGTGTATGGCTATGGCTTTGATGGCAATTTGCCAATCGGTGGAAAGGCCGATTAATTTTTGTAAGGGACCTTTTTTCTTTCGCGATTTTGAAATCTGGACAGCAAGCTCGTAACAAATTGGCCAAGTAATCCATTAATAGGAATGTCAGATTGTGAATTTCAGGAAACATAATGAGTGAATACTTGACGTTACGAACTTGCTCAATAAGCTTTGGTTTTTCTGTATTACAAATTTCCAGTTTCGCATGATTTTGTATAATTTTTCAGTTTTTTGTGTGATTTCTAAACAGGAAGGATATTTAATTATCTAATGGTTCAATTCTATACTTATAAATAGTATTATTTAAAAATAAATTTCAGTTTTAAATTGGTACTTTTGAACTTATGAACAAATTGTTTGCTAAAAAAAAAGCTCCATTTGGCAAAAAGATCCATTTTAGTGCGTTTGCTCTAAAAGTGACAACCGTGTCTGCAGCGTCCAAACGTAAAGGTACGGATAGCTTCTCTGCCAGGTTTTCCCACTCTTGGAAGTGTTGTAATTTTTCACGCAGTAAATACGAAGACACAATCTTTGAGAGTCGGTGATCGGGCATAAGCATCACCTTTTGCATATAATTGAAATGGATGTCGGCTGTATATACATGAAAAGGCGAAAGTTCAGTTTCCAGATATATCATTCTTTACAACCATCTTTTAATGAAATACCTTAGTAGGCATTCTACTTCGTCGAAGTGGTATAACACCCACACTTGAGCGCCATATGACATAATGGACCTCACCGCTGCACTGAAGAGCTTGCATTTTGTACTAGTATCGAAGTATCGACTATATTGCCACAAGATATATCAAATAAGAATATCGAACTAGGTCTAACAAAAACATCGATATATGGATTGATCGTAACGATATTGACAACCCAAGTAGTAGAATCAAACACTTTTGTAAGGCGTCTTATTAAGAACAATCAAAAAATAATGTCGCCTATAGATAGACCTATCACGTAGCTTCATAGTTAACATTGGCTGATATTATTCGAATATAGAAGCGATAATGTTGCAAAAATCTGAGAATTTATGAAGCAAGTTTTACAACCAAAACAGAACCTTTTTAAAGGGACCGAAGCAGAATTTTCGCTGCTTGTAGGACATAATTACTTCAAAGGTTATTTTGAGCGAATCATTAATATGACAATATTAAGAGGAACAAAGCGAAAAAGCCTTAATAAGCTTAATAAAGTAGTTTTATAAAAGGCTTTGGAAGCTGCGATTGCATTGATGCTTTTGGCTACAGTATAACCGATTACCGTTTTGCATATAATAAATATTCACTGCATTACACTAGGCAACAAGGTCCAATATATTGAAGGGTTGGTGGTGATTCTAGATGATTTTCGTGTGCTGAATCGTGTGAATTTGTTTTCAGAAATGGTCCATCACGTCCAGGTTTTAAAGTAATTTGAGCTTAAAGTTGCCAATTTTGACCCTTTTCAGAAGCGTTTTGTGGGGAACCTATACTTTTGTTTTGACTTTTTTTGATATTTTTTAACTTTAAAATAAACTATCCCAAAGAATTGTACGATTTTTTTTTAGCGAAGAAATACCATTTTTAATACATAGTCTCGTTAATAATAAAATAACAAAACTGTCTACTGCACAAAAGTATGCCTTGCAGAAACAGTACAACTGGTTAGTAATTTAAATAGAATTTCAATAAACATTTTCAACAAAACCCATTGCATAAATTGGGGCAGCAACAATATATTGGATTTTTGTGAACTCGGATACAATTACTAAACATGGTATATCTTCATTGGAAAAAATCGTAGAAGTGTTTGGGATAGTTTATTTCAAAGTTAAGGAGTAGTTCTTTACAATAATATCAAAAAAAGTCTAAACAAAAGTATAGGTTCTCCACAAAAGAGTCAAATAATGCATTTTTTGTATCTTTAAACTCAAATTACAAAAAAAAATCGCGACGTGATGGACCATTTATAAAAACAAATTCGTGTTCGGCACACGAAAATCATCTAGAATTACCACCAACCCTTCAACATACTGGAAAAAGTCTTATTTTGTTGCCTTGTGTTATCAATCATATCACTTTTAAATTATGGAGCTTAATACACTTTTTGTCTTGGTTTCACTTTTGTACTATAAAACAACGTCTAAGGGTATTAAACTTTTCATTCATTTTTCCTTTATACGCTGTACTACCATTCAAATGGCGTTCGTTTATTCCATACTTTTATTTAAATTATATAATTTTTTTTATGTGTATTTTTGAATTTAAATGATTGAATTGCCGTGTGCCAAAGGAAGAGACAGTCAAACAGAGACAGGCGGAAAAAATATGAAAATTACCTTTAATATGAAAAGGTAGGCATATTTTCTCGGTGCCATCTAGATACGGCCAAACAGACAGACAGTCAGTCTGACGCGACTCTCTCTCTCTCTATTTTATATTGCCTGCTGCCTTTATATTCTGTTTTGTGTTTACATAAAAGTGAAGTGAGGCAGATTGCGCTCGAGTGCGTTAATCAGCGCTCCTGGGCACAGGGAAGGCCAGGACAACGTTTGGACGATGTGCGCGTTTTAAATCAACTCCAGCGTTGACTTTTTCACGCTGGTCAGCTGGGAGCAGGGTGCCGGAAGCCAGGGGGGTCCTGACAAAACAGATTATACTGATTTCATGCTGGAAAATCAAAAAATGAACGTGCGGCAATTTACATACTTAAGTTGACTCCTCTGGCGGGGATGGCTCTTCTCTCTTTTTTTTTTTTGCTGCTCCTTGAAATTTATTGGCCACATGTTTTGGTGCTACCTTCGTGAGTTGTACAATTTGCCTTTTGACAATATGTATTATGTGCTTTTCGGGTTTGGGATTACAAGGAATTTCCTGGAGATTCCATTTTAATTGAATTTTTGTTCGTTGTTGTAGCTATTTTGCATTTTCCCGTTGCTTTTTGTTGGCTTATTTATTTCCTCTTATGTCAGATAATTAAAATGGCCCCCCAAAAAGAATTCCATTGCATATATTTCGGGGCAAATGCAAATTCAGTTGAACCGATTTTCTTTCCTTCTCCCTTTTTTTCTTCTGTAAGCATTAACTTGATAATTTTCATAATAAGCGCCAGACAACAGCAACAATAATTATATTAAAATTGAGGGGAGAAACTCTGCTGCAGCCCAGAAGTTCAGGGGAAATGGGGAAAAACAAATTGCAACTCAAGTGCTGGAGGATTGAGAAATGAAAGAGAAGGAGAGTAACATTAGAACACTTAAGCACTTAGCTGGGCCCAAAGCAGCAGCATTCCTCATCCAACCCCCTTAACCACCTCACTTTCAATCCTGCTGCTCATCGCAATTGCCACTGTACATTATTTTTTTCATTTTCCGAATTCCGAGCACGTTCCGCAAGTGTAATTCGCCAGCATTTCACCCCACCAGCTACAAAATTCAACGCTTAAGTCTTCATTTCATCAATTTGCTTCACCCACCACCATTGATATCGAAATTACTTCTTTGGAAAGTTGAAAATGTGATTTTAATTAAGTTTGTTGAAACAAGATTTTTGAGATACTCGTATACTGTTATCAAATAATTGTATACGAGGTGCATACATATACACAGTATTAGAGTTTGCGTGAAACAACAAAAACATAAAATATATAAAATTTTAACGCTGTTAACAAAATTACCTTCCCTGATTTCTCCATCCTTCCCGCTAGAAAAATAGCGGAAATATATATAGAAAAGTATTCTTAAAAAAAGTTTTAAAAGTGACAAGCAAATCGACGACATTCTAGTTCAATTTGAAGATAAAGTTCAGTAGTTCATTTTTTTATAAAAGTTTCTTTAGTTTAATAGTTCATTAATTAGGAGTTGCGACCCAAAATGTTCAGGTCAATCTAGAAAAGTCCCAAAATATGATTTCCAAAATGTTGGCAGAAGGGTAGCATCAGAGAAATGGCTCTACAAAAGGCAACGCAGTGAGTGAGTACAAATACCTCGGTGTGATTCGAAAGCCCACTTTAACATTCAACAAACACGTCAATCAACTCATTGCACAAACAAAGACAAGCCTTAACTTTACCTGAAAGAACTTCTTTCGATGCCAGGAAATAACACTTTCGTCGAAGTGGAAGCTTTTTCTTGAGGCTTGTCGATCTCTTGAAGCAAACGGCGCACAAATATGGGGATATAGCTGCTCCGAAGAGGTAAACCAACTGCAGAGGTTTTTTATAAAAAGACTTTTAAAAATACCAGAAACAGCTTCGGAAGATGGAAGTTTTTATCATTATCTGCATCTAAAATATGTTAAAAAATTTTGTATCATTATGAACCTCATAGACTCTCACAAGTCCTGTTAAAGTAAATTTTAGAACACAATATTTATAGGAGCTCTGAGCTAACAAAACAAATGCAAAACTGTAATATTACCTGGACGAGCGAAATGACAAATGAAACGGATTGGTGTTAAAATATGGAGGATTTTCTAAAACGAATGAAATTATCGAAGACACAACAATATTTTACTGATGCAAGAAACAGCTTGACAAGGACATACAGGAAGCTTGGCCTCCATGTAGGATTTGGATATTGCCATTATAAGCATAGCTGTGACACCATTTCGTGGATAATGAAAGCTCGAGCAGATGTCTTGTGGCTCAAAAGTAAGTAGAGAACAGGCTCCCGTGTGTGCAACATATGTAATTTAATGGAAGAAGAAACCATTACACATATCATTGGGAAATGTCCAATTTACAAGGAGTTCAGATGGAGGCATTTTCAACAAACATCTCTTACTTATGAAGAAGTAATAGACGCATTAAATGGCAAAAGTGGTTGGGTCAATCTATCTTCATATATATGTAAAATAATTAAATATAGAACACAAATAATAGCAGAATTTATATAGGATTTCGCTAAGAAAGGTTTTATGTGGAATAAACGATCGCGGTAGCCCAATGTGTTAGTTCTGCATGAGACACAGCGAAGCTTTATCCTATAAATATGTTTATCTTTAAATAATTTTCAAACAATTATGTTTTATTGTGTCCAAAATGTATTTAAATTGAGTATGTTGTGATGGTTAATCATGGGGCAGACGGCAATAAGCCATGCCATTATCGATTCTTGTAAACGCGACGCTCAGGAACGGATATTTTAGTTTGTCTGATGTATTTCTATTATAAATGGTTAGTCAAAGTTTAAAAGTTAATCAGGGTCGAGAACGTGGCTTTCGTTGCTTCCGGTGGTTTTCTTTGGGAAAAACTTCGACATCAACTGATGCAGAATAACGCTTGAGTAGCAATCGATTATCCAATCTGGGAATGAAGCAATGTTGCTTCTGGGTACCAGGAATAGGCTTAGCACTTTCAAGTCTTGTCTTCAGTTCAGCTTTCACAGTCTCGTGCTCCTCTTTCGGATAGAAAAATATATCAATCACTTGAAAATGATTTTTTGACCATCGAAACAAAGCATCTGGAGTAAGGATGGGTGATTTGGAGGCTTCTACGTTTGGTTTCTCTTTTAAAAATTGCGCCCACTCCATCACAGGCTCCATTACCGTGGGCAGTTGCCAAATAATGTGCCTCAGCTTTCAAGCCGAATCACGTTCATGATTTAAAAGATTCGCCATTAGGAAACGATTTTTATAATGTTGTGCAGCCCCGACTGTGACATAGATGAAAAGCAGCCGTATCATGAACAAGACTATCGGACAGAACGACCAAACCCCTTGAGCCCCTTCCTGAACCATTGGATTCGCACATCTATCGCTGTGTGGCATTCTACCGATCAAGCGTTAATAAATGTCACAAATAATGGTCGAACTCAGACAAACTAAAATTTCCGTTCCTGAGCGTCGGAAAGCTAATGCGCCGTTTACTTGACAGGCAGACGAACAGTTGATTGAATTCCGACGCTAAGAAGCAGAAAAAAAAGCAGAAAATACAAAAAAAATTATTTCCGCGCTCTCAGGCTACCTTCCATCTTGAAATAAATTGTGAAATGTACATAAAAATATGCTCTTTCTGAAAAAAAATATTTGGATCAAATACAGAGTGGCCCTCGTGAAGAAAAATAAAATAAGCTGTTTTTTAAAAAAAAAAACTAGTTTTGACAGCTCTGACAGTTGTCACATATTTTTTTTCGAAAAGTTCACGTGATTTAAGATAAAAATGGGATTTGGTATGATTAAATCCGATGCACCGTTCAAGAGTTATGATTTTTTAAACTTTCATGTGTTTTCCGGATTATCTCGAGAACTACCGACGGTAGGGGAAAAACATTTTGGGGTATTTTCATATATATATAGTACTTCAAAATTATAGACATTAATAATTTTTTGGAAATAAAAAAAAATTGTGGTGGCCGAGTTGACATGGAATATCCCATATCCAGTCTAGATCTTAAATAACACCAGGCAACAATTTTAGACGCATTTTGTGGTGAACTTACTTTTGTTTTGACTTTTTTTTTTTATTTATTTTTATATTGCATGTGTTGGTTTTTATATTATCGTAAATAACTAATTCTTAACTTTAAAATAAACTATCCCAAACTTTTCTACGATTTTTTTCAATAAAGATATACCATTTGTATTAATTGTATACGTTTTCACAAAACATGGAATATATTGTTGCTGCCCCAAAGTATGCAGCGGGTGTTGTTAATTTTCATTGAAATTCTATACAAATTACCTTGTTGTACTGTTGCTTGTTGTACTGTTTTTTCAAGGCATAGCTTTGGGCAGTATGCAAAAATGGAATATTTTGTTGCTGCCCCATAGTATGCAATTGGTGTTGTCGATTTTCATTGAAATTCTATACAAATTACTAGCCTGTTGTACTGTTTTTGCAAGGCATAGCTTTGGGCAGAACGCTCTCAGATTTTTTTGGTCTCAGCTCGATCAAGTTTTTGTGTTGCACAGTGTTAGAGATGCTTACTGCTGGCCATTACATACATTTGCACAAACTTATTCAACTCTGTGTACCTTTGGTACAGAGTATAAAAAGCAGATCCTTCCTCAATTTATCGTTCGTAAGATACTCCGGTTTATGGACAAAACAATAAAACTTTAAAGTTTTTCCATAAATATTATAGTATGGCTTGACCGACATTCTTACTTGTTATATTCTGTTCCAAGGGTACACAGAGTATATTAAGTTTCTGCAAAAGTATGTTAAAGTATTTATATTCTTGAACTCACACAGATCTCAGAGATGGTAAGAGATAGAGGTTTGACAGATACTTCTTATACTTGCAGGCAGATCAAGTTTCTGCCTTCATTTGGAAAAAGTCATATCATATTACAGTCTTGGATATAGATAGATAGATGGATGCATTCGCCCACCGTAAAAGTGTGTATCAGCTCAAAAACAACCCCCACATAACTTTCTAATTGATACGGGTTCAGTCAAAGCACTCATACCGATATCAATCAAAGTCCTAAACTAGAGGCAACACAAAGTCCTCAACTAGAGGCACCGCAAACTCCTCAACTAGAGGCAAAACAACCACCTCGTCGAGAGGAAGCCTCAGCCGTCTTAGGCGTACTTGCCTCAACGGCCTCAACGCGAGGCTACAATCGACTTAACTACAACTCCAACGTTCGCCACGAAAAGCCACTAGGGGCAACCTAAAGTCCGCCTTAGCTCAGCAACAGCGCTGCTACTGCAGGTACAGAGTATATTACAGTCGGGCTTGACCGGCTTTCTGACTTGTTTTTAATTATACTTTTCGATTCTGGGAACATGCCTGCATCAATAAGGCATGCATATGAGAGTGTCTCTCTATATGTAAGCATCTGTGTGCTTCTCTTGCAGTTGGTTCTTGTTATTTTTATTGTAGCTCTGATTCGCGCTTTATTGCATTATAATTGAATCTTGAAGCGCACAACTAACGCAGGAAACGTTGGCTGACTGGCTCCTGTTCCCGTGCCCTGCCCACAGCTGTTGCACTTAATGCCAAGTGTTTAAAAAGAAAAAAAGAGTACATAGAGTGAAAAAGAAAAAGCAGAAGTAATATTTACTTACTCCCACCATTCAGCATTATTTCCCCTACACCTTTCTGTACGCTCATTTTGCTCATTGCCAGGCGAAATGCAATAAAAATTGTTTTCCCATAGACGACCACCCGATGACGATGCTGGCGTCGACGACTAGCGGCGTCGGCTAAGCAAATGTTGTTGGAAATGAGCTATAAAAACGGGAAATTGTATTTTACAGTAAATTTTTGCTACACACACACATAAACTAGCTAGACCCCCCCGCTTTAAGTCCTTCCACTTGCACGTCAACGCTTTCCATGCTGCTGTCGTAGATAATCCGTTGCTGAGTTGGCTTGTCTTGACTTGGCTTGACATTGGCTTTGGGTCGACGTACCATAGCCATAGCTAACGCCCCCCCCGCCCCCATTTTTCCATCAAACGTGGCTTTATAAGCTGCCAATATTAAAATGATGACAAGTTTATGGCAAAAAAGGCAACTTGAGGAGCGGGGCCATAGGGTCGACGAAGAAAACGGAATAAGGCAGCGAAAATGCAATTCATGGCAAGCTGAAGTCTCGTGGCTTTATTTGTAGTCCTGCCCGCAATAACCCCACCTTGTCTTTCCAGCTGCTCTCCTGCCCAAAACTTAAGCAATGAGAATTCAAAAATGTTTGCCTCAAAATATAATATAAATAACTTCAGTGTGGCATATTTTGTTCCATTTGTTTTTTTAAGGGTTCCTGTAAACATGCTTCACCAGTTCGAGGACACCAAAAAAATAGAAACAAAATTATTATGTACCTATGAAACAGAATAGTTTCATGAATGTAGGTTTAAATTGGTGATGAAAAATTTAAATAAAGTTAGCACTAAAGCAAGAGACAAATACGAAATAAAAACACATTTTCTTAATTGAAATATTGGGAAAAAAATGGTTTTTGGAAAAGTTTTTGGAAACAGATTTAACTCGCAACAAATAGGAAAAACATAACTCATAGCATAATGTCAGGCTGAATTTCATAAAATAACAGAAAATCTCAGGCTGAAATTTGTATAAGTTTAATTCTCAAGTCCGACCGTTTAAATAGAGAGTTTGACTAGGGCTTGAAGTTGATGAGTGAATTGTGGTTAATTCCGAAATAGCCTGACCAGACTTACCAATTGCTATTCCGAAATGTTGTGAGTTATCTCTGTTTTAAAATGGTACTGATTTGTCTTAAATTATAATCAATCCTGACCTTTGAGCCAGCACAAACAAAAACTTTGACTAAATCAAAAACAGGTCTCAAAAACCCATTATAAGTTTTCGGAATTTTTAACTTGGACATCATAAAAAAAAACTCAATTGATAAGCTTTCAAATTAGTCTCTAGGCTTTTGTGAAATAGCTTCATTTCATTGTCCAAACTTATTTAAATTTCACTTGGGTTGTTCGATTTATATCAAATATGTCCCGTTTTGATCAATTTTAAGCTGAAACAATTCCCTCCATATTATGCAAAGTCTAGCCTACAAATGAATCGGCTTATCAAGAATTGTTTATAGTTCTATAATGAGCTGTTATGACACTAACATAGCCTAAAATATATTTAAAAGGGTAGAAAATGAAATTAAAATACGAGCAAACAGATTATACTATACAGGATTAGAAATGAGGATTGAATTTAAATTTATCGTAGGCTTATTAAGTGTAACGTTATGGAATTATTAACGTTATAAGAAGAACAATCGAATGAGAACTGGTGAAACAATATGCTGTAATTATGACACAGAAATCCGAAATGTTTTGTGAGAGACTTAGTTTGAAGAAAGCGGCGGATGATATATAGGAATATAACTTGTAGTTCGACGGAGCGACTAGATACACCCAGCGACAAAGAAAATCCGCAATCTGACATTTTATGCATTTGTGCGTTTTCTAGTCTGGGGTTTCCCCAAATGTTGCTCTAAGGTTTTCCAATTACAATCAAAAATGGT
>JBAMBO010002631.1:0-23333 GCA_037044535.1 Lordiphosa magnipectinata | reverse complement strand
GGTTAATCTGAGTGGTCACACAATATATTCTCGGACGAGTCCAAATTCAACCTCATTGTACTCGATGGCTGCAACACACATCCGGCGCAGAACAGGAGATCGATGTTCTGAAAACTTCTGCATTTCCACCGTAAAGCATTCGTCTTATAATATGATATGGTGATGCATATCTAAATATAAAAGTTTTGAGGAAATATGGAAGGAGGAGGAGGTATGGAATCCGTTACTAAGGGAAATTAAGAACACATTTTTCTCCTTCTCATCGGGAGCGCTCTGTTAGCTACTCTTCAACTTTATGTAATTTCATTAATTTATTCAATTATTGTTGACTATTTTTAGTCGGATAGGGTATTTTGATGTTAGATTGGCCAGATAACAGCTCTAGTAGAGAATATCTGGGTCATTATGAGTGCCACAATATGAAATCGGAAGCCAAAAACTAATGTTGAATTGAAGGAAATTATAGAAAAAGTATGCTTTGGGGTTAAAAAGAATGCATTTCTGATAGAATTATAGGATCTAATGCACAATAAGGTCAAAAGTGTAATCATAGCCATATTGTGGGAGGAAAGACGAGTCAGGTTGTAGTTTAGTTTAATCTCGTTTCTTGTCTGTCTTTATTTTACACTTCCTGGGCGCGTCTCTTTTAGAGTTCTCCTTACACTTCTTTTACTGAGTCGTCTTATGTATGTTATGATTATGTTAATATTAAAGGGAATAGCCGTTAGGCTGACCATGAGTATTTGAATATGTCGTAGCTATCCTACTACAATATTCAATATTAATACTATATTCTCAACCTAGAGCCGCCTAAAATCCACATTCTATTAATTAATCATTAGTTCTAAAAAAATTCAGAATTAAATTGGTGTTGACATTAGTTTATAGAAAATTAAGTAACTCATTGGAAAAAATTAAGTTTTGGTTGAAAAAGTCGATTTTATAGAATTTTTTTCTTTGGTCAGATTTTTCAATAACAGCTAGGCAAGTATGATTTGAAAAACAAATTTATTCTAAATATATGACTGTGATATGCTATTTTGTTTGAAATTGATTCACGAATATAACTACATTTGGGGAAACCCCAGGCTAGAAAACGCACAAATGCAAAAAATGTCAGAGTACGGTTGTTTTTTGTGTCGCTGAGTGTAGGTTATTTTTGTTTAGACGATCAGTAGAGTCAATTTCGCCAAATAATAATTTGTTTATGAAAACCGTACAATGGCACATTCTACGATTTTCAAGAGAAGACACATCTATGCTCAACTAGAAGGAGGAAGATGAGCCACTTAAAGCATATATCAAAAACTGTTTTTGAACAGACACTAAGTTGGTCTTTATATTTCTAGTTCGTAGGAAACCAGATACAATCATCATTTTCATCATTTTCAATAACATACGTGGACTTTTTGAAATATTTAGCAAAAGAAAAGACATCCCAGAAGACGTCAGCAGACAGCTAAATACACAACTTATTTTGTCAAATTTATATTTTAAACAAAATTACGCTTATATTTTAAATTCAAATCCACAGGCTTACAAGCTTTTGCAACAGAGAAGATAGCAAACTTTCTATATGGATTTATGGTCGCTGAATTCAAATCAATTGCTCGTTTTTCCTGAGTACGTCAGGCTTACGAGATATTAGCATAAACGTGTGTAAAGCAAGCTTTGTTTGCATTTGTAGGTCCTGTGACCACATTAACTAAACTTTTCAAAACAAATTTGTCTTAACGTAAGCTGCATTGAATGACGTTATTGAAAAACTAAACACAAAGTTTTGATTGTGCTTAAAAAATACAAATTGTTGGATTTTAATAAGGAAATTGAGGTTATTTTAAGCTACCAAAAACTCATTTGGAAAGTTTACTATATTCTCTGTTGCAAAAGTTGTCCTTTTTTTGTAAACCTGTGTTATTGGTAATGTCAGTTTTTGTTGCCTGAGATTAACGAGTACTTTATTAAAAAAATACCAATGTCATCATTTTTAAGATATGACAGAAATTAAAGGCCAAAAGAAGTGGCAAATCGACTGGAAGAAATTATCAGCGGTTTTACAAAAATCTCTAGAGATTTCATCTTCGGTTGGTTTGCAAATCGCTAGAAAAATTCGTCGGTGTCACAAAACTTCAAGAGATTTCATTTTCTTATTTGAAAATCTAGTTAGAGCAGAAGCTGTTCCAATTGAAGTATCATCTCTAAACACAGGGCTGCATCTCTCGCAAAAAAATTTAACTTTCTTAGTTAAGGGGTAATTTGATGTTCAAGTAATATTTGTTGATTGTGTTATATGTCTTATGATGCATTTTTAAATTTTAATTCAAATTAATATATAATATATTCATTTCATATTCTACAAAAATAAAATGCGAAATTTAAAAATGTGTTTGCGCCACTCATGAAGTGTAACTTACCAGCCCTTAGTCAGCTGGCTGTCACATAGAAGGCGTCGCAACCTGTAGATGGTGCCACGTGAGGTGGTTGCTTTTGACTAATATGAAAGACTTTGGTTGGTTTAGCGAATAATAATTAAAACGCAAATTTCAATGTTTAAACTAATTAAATAATTTATTAGTTTGATGCAACATATCCAGAAAAATAATGTTGTTTACATTTCCAAAACTAATTTTACTTGTCAAAATTGTTTGGGTGGTGAATTTTGCTAAATCTCCAAACAAAACACGAGAGATTTGAAACCAACCGTAAGAGATTTCTGTGACACCGAGAATTGGTTTTGGGTTGGAATTTGGTTGGAAGAGATTTCTGCGACACCGCTGTATATAATTTTCTTCATTTCTTTTCATTACACGAAATGTAATTTCATTTTTTTGGAGGAAATTGGCCTAACCAAGAAGAAGTACAGATGTTTTGTGACATAGGAATCATCTTTAATGAAAGTAAGTAAGCAGTAGCACTTAATGGCATACAGCCGAATTGTGGCTGTTAAAACATAAATATAGCGCAAACCGTATACCAAGATCGGCAGCCATAAATATTTGTTTGAGGGGAATACGTCGATACTGAACTTAAAATCAATAGGTTTCACACAACAAAAAGTCATTAGCTTGCATTGGATGAAGCTTAAAGGGAGAAGGCTTAATGCACAGAAATTTCAATGCTCAGCAATTAATCAATGTTTGTGGAATATCATTTCAGAAACGGTATAAGGTAACTGCCTTGAGAAACACTAGAAGATAAAGAGATAGATTTAAATAGATTATATAGAGAGGAATCCCAAATTTTAAGTTAGCTTGAACTAGTGTGTCCAATTCTTTAAGAACTTTGACATTTAAAAGCTTAAAGTTAAAGTTTTTGACAAAATTGAGTCTTTCATACCCTAACTATTTTCATTCGAAAAATATTGTGGGAAATAGAAAGCATTAAGTCCAAAAGGGATAACGAATTGGAAACTTTTAAGTAAGTGGGCATACCCTAAGAAAAATACTGCGATATCGGGTCGGGCGTGGATTGAATTTAATATTTGGGATCGAGTTCGGAACAGGTCGATTTAGATAAGTTTTGTCTGAATTATTTTATTTAATGGCACAGCGATGACAACACTTTATTCAAATGTATTTTTTCGAAGAAGTCGAAAATTAAAATCCATTCAATTTTTTGCGATATCATTTAAGGTCCAGATGAGATAGATGAGAAATAGAAATCAGGGAAATTTAAAGTGTAGCTCAAGTTTTCCCTCCAAAAGATTGTTAAAAATCCCAATAATAAGCTAAACCCAAAATTTCTTGCATTTCGCTCATTTTATTTTCTGTTGGTTCATTTCAGCCCTGGTAAAAATAAAAAGAAGTAAAATAACATAAATAACTGCGCAGTGTTTGTGCCATTTTGGTTGCCACATTTGAATAAAATATGAATAAAAACCGAAATGCATTTAGTTGGAGGTCCTGGCAGAGACATAGACATAGACACAGACATAGACATAGAAAGAAAGGAGTCTCCCTTACCCTTCACACTTCAGTCGTGCCTCGACCAGTTTGTCACCTTTTCGCTTTTCAAAAGGTCTTACCCAAAGGACAACGTTCTCGGGCCTGCTACCCCAGCTCCTTCGCCACCGTTTTGTTCGCTTTTTCCTCGCATACAGATACGATAATATTTGCATTCAGTTGGGCCTCCATACCCCTGCACTCTATTTCTTTTTTGCTGTCAAAACGTCAGCGTTGTCGTCTTCGTGGTAGTCCTGTTCGTCCTCGTCTGAAGTTCGTTCCGGCGCAGTGTGTTCCCGTGGCTTAATTTTGGCTATGGAAAAGTGCATAAAAAATCTGCGGCGAATTTGCAATTTGAATGCGAACCTCCCTGGCTGAGTGTGAGTGTGTGCGAGTTTGTGTCGCCTTTATTGAGCCCAGGACATGGCCTGTGAGTGTGTGTGTCTGTCGTGCGGCATCTTGGCAGCCAGTCAGGCGGCTATTTAGGAAGTAATTTTCGCGCTTTCATCGTTGTTTTTTCTACTTCTTCTTTTTTTTTTTTTTGCTGCGGCTGTCTGTCTGCAGATCTTTTTGGGCACGTTATTTCTGCTCCTTGGTCCTGGTCCTTTAATGCATTTTTAAAAAAGCCAAAAGCGCAAATTGAAAGCGCCTCGCCTGACATTTGTGCGGCGGCACAGACCAGGTCACGTGCTCCAGCTTCAGCAGCAGCATCAGCAGCAGGACACGCAGGCATAATTTGCACTCAGGCTTAATGAATATTTTAAGCAAAAACTTACATACATTTATGTATACATATTACCTGGCTTTACATATGTCATCCAGCTCTGCAGGACAAATGTCAAAAATGAGCTTGTTATAAGCTGTTTTTTTTTTTTTCTTGGTAAGCAATATGTCAAAGTTTTCTTATGCGATTTGCTGTAGCACTATTTAAATGGTGATATTCTATTAAAGTATATTTAAATTGGCTTGAATAGTATCAATCTTTTTCCAACATTGAGTTTTGTGTGAAGTTTCTGGAGCTAGTAGTCAAATAACAAAGAGCAACACATTTATAGATTCCAGCTTAATTGTACCCACAGCCTATGCGCACAGCGCGCAATCAAAGCTGTTTTGCGTATAGCTATAGCCGCGCGGATAGGCAATTATGTATTGTTAATCTACAGCGTTTTGATTTTGGCGGCGAAGGATTTGGTGTACATAAGACAGCCTCGAGCAGCCTCTACTTCTTGTGCTTATTGCTGCTTCCATTTGTATTGGTACCTACGCCTCCGTAAGCTGGCTTTGGGTACCTCAGCTTTATATGGTTAATGGCTGGAATATAGAATTGGAAATCCCATTATAAATCGCACTGCGTGTAGTTCTTTCATATTTAAAAAAATTAAGATGAGTTCAATAAGAGTTCGTTAGTAGTTAGATACTTTTTTGTCGGCTCAAAATGATATCCGTGGTACTAAAATTATTTGGTATATGAGGCCTTATGGCCCATTGTGATGCCTATATGCGGAAAGTGGAAATGAGGTGATGGGAGGGGGTGGATGAGTTTTGACGGTCAGGTGCTACGCAAATATTATTATCTAACGGTATATTTAGACCATCCTAAGGAGCCCACCAAGGGCAGATCTACCATACCACCCAGGTCTTCAAAGAATGGTTTTCCCAGACGCTGGGTACGTTTCCTAAGAAATGCAGGGCAGTCGCAAAGAAGGTGTTGGATGCTTTCTATCTCTTCCTCATTCCCAAAACTATGACAGAAGCCATGGTGGGGTGCGCGCAACCTGATGGGAGATGTTACAGTCAGGGGCGAGATCCCATTGTCGTTCCGACCTAGTTCTGGATTTCCGTCTGGATTTCTTTGTATTTCCGTAACCGCTTCACAGTGCTTTTTTGGCCTTTTTTTTCATAAACCCAAAAAAAATTGTTTTTCAGATTTCAAATATTAACACTTTTTAATATTTTCATACTCCAATTAGATAAAAATCAAAACAAATTCAAACTTTGTGGCAACACTGTTTTGTAGACGGGCTGTTGAAGTCAGCTGTTTGTGTGCCACGTGTTTTTTGTGAAATTGGCAGCAAATATTTTCCAACTTTTAGTGCGTCTGCTTAAAAAGTTAGAAACAAAATAAAAATTGAAAAAATGCCAATTTTTAGTCCAGACATTGAAGATAAGAAGTTGATAACGCGTTTGTCATTTTTGTTTTCGGTTGCCCAATTGTGCCGCGTGTTGTTAATGTGTAATTTTTGGTTGACCCTAACCAGTGTAGCTGTGTTTTGTGGAATAATAGTTAAGCAAGGCACAACGATGCACAGGGTTTTAAATGCAAAGTTGTTAACGAAAGTGTGCAGATTTATGAGTAACTAACACTTCTTGCTACGGCGTGCGACTTTTCGAGAAAATCGGATTTATTGCAGCTAAATTCGTGCTTAAGTTGAATAGATTACATGAGAAAGAGATAAAAAAAATTTTTTTGCTTGGTAGCGTCCAACACAAAAAGTTTTGTAAGTCGAATTTAGAGCTAAAAATAAAAGTAAAAACCGAATTTCAGATCAATAGCGTAAAATACCACAAAGTTGGAGCAAATCGAACAGATCAGTTACACTGCTCGCCACTTGAATAGGACACCTCTAAAGTCAATTTTCTATAGTGAATTGCTGCTAAACCAAGCCATCTAGGAAAATAATTTTTGTTTTCTTATAAAGTTTATTTCAATGTAGTAATTAGACGAAAATTACAAAATTATTCAAAAGTTGTAAGTACACAAAAAACATTGTTAACCAATAAGTAACAAATTTTGGAGTCTTCATTTTGCACCACTTGAATAGGACACTTTATCTAAAAACCATTTAAGAATATTTCAATCCTTTTCAAATAACAATATTACTTAAATAAGAAATTACTAACATGTTTTTAAACCAAAAAAAGTTTTTAATAGTGTGCTGAGCCTCCTTTTTTCTCCAAAACCTCACACATTCGGTCTGGAAGGTTTGCATACAATTTTCCCAAATAATTCAACGATATCGAGCCCCATGCTAATTTGATAGCTGCAAGTAGTTCGGGAACGCTCGAATATTGCTGACCTGATCCATATACTTCACGTGTTAGCCATCCCCACACATTCTCAATGATATTCAAGTCCGGTGAATAGGGTGGCCAGTTTAATAACTCCACGTTTTGGCTCGCTATATACGATTTAACAATCCGGGCCGTATGTATAGGGGCATTATTATGTTGATAAATCCATTTTAGATTTGCAAAAAGAGTTTGGAAGTGTGGAAAGACCTCTTTCAATATACCATTATAACACAACGCATTCATGGTGGTTGGAATAAATTTAGGCTCACAGGTGCCATAATAGGGAATGGCCCCCATACCATAATACCTCCAGCACTGCTGTGCAACTTATCAAGATGGTGTGGTTCTTTTCGAAGATTATGAAAATAGTAGCTGTAGCCAACGGGGCCCTCCAAATTAAACTTTTTTTCGTCCAAAAAGACAACACGTTGCCACTCCGAAGTCCAGGTGACATGTGCGCGCGCGAAATCAAGGCGTTGTAACTTCCGAGCCGGGTTAAGAGGTGGCTTCTTCTCGATTTTTAGTCTCTTCAGGTGTGTAGCATTATTAATAACACGACGCATGGTTGTCAAACTTTTTTTAACGTTGCATTTTTCCCTTATCTTGGCCAAAGAGTCGTGCGAAATGGAAGCTTCTCTTCATTTAAGTCGCTTTTCCGCGATGGTAAGCACACTGTGGGTGCGGCCCTTCATGTTTTTACCATAATTAGCCTCATTATTTAAAAAATTTGTTATGGCGTGACGGCTCCTGTCGACTTTTTTTGCTATTTTGGCAATAGAAAGGCCAGAATCCTTGTAAGCTTGGATTTTTCCTTTCTTCGACTCAGATAATGAAGTGCCACGCCCCATTTTAATTTTTTTTAATTGTATATACACTTCAATTAAAGCAAAAAGTTTAAGTAAACCAAAATTTGTGTGCACGTGTCAACGATACCGACCAAATAAAATGCATGTTCTATTCAAGTGTCGCAAAAATGCCATTGAATTTTTGCGAATGCTCACATAGAGTGCAAACAACTTTATAACGGTTCTATTCCAAAACTTGGAATATACCAGAAAGAGCGAAGAATGCTTGCACAAAGATGATATGCAAAAAATACCGTTATTCTACCATTTCGTTTTCGAGTTACGAGCAGTTTTAAAGAGAGCATACAGGGTGTCCTATTCAAGTGGCTAGCAGTGTACATGTTCAAACTAAAATTCAGTTCAATAGCGCAAAAACTAACAAAGTTACCTCAAATCGGACAGATCGGCTATATGGGAGCTATATAAAGTAATGGTTCAATTCGAACACCTATTTTTGAAGTCGTATTAGAAGCTAAAAATACGAGTACAAACCAAATTTCAGTTCATTAGCATAAGAAATAACAAGGTGGGAGCAAATCTGCCAGATCGGTGCCCAGACGAGAGTGATGGAGTGGTGTTGGATTTCACAATGCCTGTCTCATTATTTCCTCGAAATTTCTCTTCCAGGAGAGTTTCGACTCGAAACTTGGCTCTTGTTGAGCTGCGTCCCCCAAGGGCTGGGGGGTATGAACTCTGCGATCTTATATATCCTCGTCTTACCAAAAGTCCGATGTAGTACTGGGTATCCGACTCCCTGCACCGTAACTTCTTGTCCTTCAACTTTTTCCAGGTGGACTGGATTGCGTTTTATTCCTATCTGCCAGGTTTTGGACTGCTCTCTGTTTCGATGCTCCCCATAGACCTTACCGGCATGGGTTGCCATACCAGTAGCAATTGCTACCGCTACTTAGGTTCCTTGCACCTACTGAGCCCTCCCAACTCGTGAAGGTAGCAGGTAGCAAGGTGACAGGGTAGAAGGCACTCAGAGAGTATAATCTGATGATATTTTTTATACTCCTTGATATCTTTTACACTCAGAGAGTATAAAAGATATGAATATGCAAATTTTACACAATATAGAAGACAGTGAAGCGAAAATTTTTCATTGAAATTAATCTCTCATTCAAAAAATCGTGTTTTTTGAAGTAAGTTTGCAATAAAAATAATTAATAATCAACATTATTTATTGATCCTCGACATTTGGATCGTAGATCTTCTCCTTATTTTCTGGGTGACTAAAAGGCTAACGATGACTCCACTGCCGTTGATCTATTCGAGGACTTTTTCCAATAAACTTATTGCTTTGCCCGCTCTACCAATAATTCTTATCCTTATAACATTTTTTATTCTAACTCGATATGTGCTACCTCAATTTCTAAAAGCTCCTTACTTTCATATTTGAAATCACTAAAATCTTTATACTCCCCTGGGCCTGGCAACATTCCTAGTTGTGTGCTTGTATTTCTTTACGAAATTCTTTGCTTCTATCTTCTGTCTTTCCAAATCTTTGGAAAGAATCTTATATTATTCGTCTTCATAAAAAGGGTGGAAAATCTGATATATCCAATTAAAGGGGTATAGCAAAGCTATCCGCTATTACAAAATTATAACCACATCCTTACAGCACTATTGTAAATCGATTTGATCACCTTTCCAGCATAGATTTATAAATTGTCCGTCAACTACCACCAATTTGCTTGAATTTAACTCAATGGTTAACGTTGGATTCCTTTTAAAACCTTTCTTAGCTTAGCTTAATACATAATTTAGTTTGAATGCCATTAATCAGAGATGCAACCGCTCTTAATTTTTGATTTATTTTTGCTTAGTGGCTAAAAGCAGATTAATGTTTTTTTGGCTTAATATCGATTCAGTGGTTCACTCTTTATTTTTCCGTTCTGAAATTTTTGAGATTGTTTAAGATACAAGTTTCGATTTTTCGCATAATTTAATTTTCTTTTGGCCATTTATCTTATTGTCAGTAAATAATTTCCAATTATATAAGCCAAGTCATTCGCGTATGCCTATTAAAAACATAATGTTGATAAGTATCGCACATTTGCAAAATGATTTTGATTTCAATTAAAATTACACATGCCTGTTCCTTTTCCAACTCCCACCTTTCGCACCTCATTTCTCCACCTCATTCCACCAAACCCGCAGTTGTTTCAATTGACCCAAAATGAACTCTTTTTTGCCTGGCATCATTCTCGAACCACCCACTCCTGGAGCCAACCACAATTTAATCTCTGTGGAATTATGGTGTGGCCCTCCCCTCACCGTCGCTGTTGTGTTGTGGGGGTGTGTATGTGTGTGTCTTAGAGCGTGCTCATTGCCCCCGCTTGCGTCTTGTTGTTTGTTTCATTCCTTTTTTTTTTTTTTTGCTTAGCTTTCTTTGTATTTGTTAATAAACTCCCTGGCAGACTAAATTCAAATTACGCACACATCTTAAGAGGAGCTGGAGTTGGGGAATGGCAGCCATTTCGCTTATAGGCGTCTCATTATGTCAGGTCTATATTCATATACGTGGAGTCTAAGGGATGCCGTATGCGTGAGTGCCCTCGCGTAGGCTCCTTTTGACTTTGGCTTGTCGTAACATTTCATCTTTATTTTGGCATTATTCCCATGACGCCGCTTATTGTTTTTCGTGAAAATGGCAATGGCAACAAATTAGAAGCGTGCCCATAGCCCGAGACGAAGGCTAGAGCTGGTAGAGATGAGAATGGCCAGGTTTTTCTTGTTTTTTTGTTTTGTTTGTAGAGTTTTTTTGGTTTTGGCACTTTAATTAACTAATGGGCGTGTGAAGTGGTAAGCTGAACTCAAACTGGGGACCTTTAAAGCTTTTACTTTATATTAATAAAAACTCCATTCTCATGCATATTTATTATTTTATAGTTCACTTTTCAGCCTGGCCAAACCACAGCAGACCCTTTTGTAAAAAACGTATTGACTTATTTATTTTTTTGAAAGTTCAGCTTTCGAAGCTGTTTTTCCAACCTGACCAAAGCTAAAGGTTATGGCAGTTAAAGCTTTTCACTAACGGGGGTGCGAAACTTTACTATATGGTAGAGCTTTGGGGGAAATATATTTACTCCCTGCACACTGGGCCAGCACCCCAAATTTTGTGCAAAACTTCAAATTTTTGATGTGAAACATCTTTAATTTCGGAACGGAAGATTTTATTAGGAGTAAAATTTGATTTTAGCGTCACGTGACGCTGACGTCATGCATATTTTGTGTTGTTGTTTTGTGGAGAGTCCCGGCACACACACCCACATACACACAAGGTGGTTTGCAGAGGGTGAGTAGAGGATGAAAGATGTGAAAGAGGGGGAACAGTGACTAAACAGTGACTTAACAGTGACAACCGTGGCACAGTGGTCCAGAATCGTTTTGCCTTGGACAAAATTCTGTATCTTCTGAACCGCTCAAAATTTTGAATTCATTTTTTCTTTGTTTGATTAAAAATTGTTCAAGGTCTTATATAAATAAGAGTTTATTTAAACTGACTTAGAAGTTCCGGAGCTATAGACCGCCAAAGTAAAAATTTCGTAAAATGTGTTTACTTTCAAGCACCTGTGAGCTATATTAATAAAGCTAAGGTGCTGATTTTTGGTCAGAGGGTATATAAGGTAATGCTTATCTGTTTTTTCAAAGCTACAATTTAATCGGTCAAGGTTTAGGTACGTTTTTTACATTATTAAAATTTTTCACATCTGGTGTTATCTTTATTGTACCTGAAATTCACAAAAATTAGTGTAGGGTTCCAAATTTTTATCAAACTTATTTTTTTTAGTTGTTTCCAAAGTTCTACCAAGTTTCGAGCCAATCGGACATCATTTAGATATAGCCCCCATACAAAATCAATATTTTTTCATACTTTTTATAGAAAAATTCGAGCTTTTTCAAAATATATTTGAAAATCATTATTTTTATTTGTGTAAATTAGGCTTTAAATTATATTTTTAGTTTTTTCCATCCTTCTAAAAAGTTAAAAACCAATCGGACATCATTTAGATATAGCTCACATACAAACTTTGAATTGTTTCATACATTTTCAAGAAAAATATAAAAATGAATATATTCGCTATGTAGCATGCATGTAACGACGATTACACCTAGCGGACGAGTCGTTAGCGGTTCTTCCCTTGCGAAATTGTTTTGTATACCTCTCAAACACCACGTTGCATACGTTACAATGACGATACGATCCGTGTGCGAACGGCCTAAAGCGTACACAAGCAAACACTTCACTTTTTTCACATAAGTCACTTGTTCTCGAGTTGGGTCTCGATCGGTGTCGGCTAATGATATTTTCCTTAAAGGGGACATATAAGACTGTAAAATGAGGCAATAAATTTTTTGAAGACTTTTGAAGGCAACTTTTGCCAGCCTCGGAAAATAGGTGTAAAATAGGTATCTGCGGCAAAAGCAATTGTCCACAAACTACAACTTCGATTTTGAAATGTTACATATTTATAAAAAGAGAAATAGTACACCTATCCAAAAATTATTTTTGCAACTTAAAATGCTCACTATAGCCGTAGGTATGATAAGTCAAACTTAAATAATAAACCAAAATTTATACATTTTTCGGATTGCGAAAAATGTACTAAGTTTGGGCGGCTGTAACATTTATATTCGTAAACATATCAAAGCAATATTTTGGCTACCTTAATTTGTGTATTTAAACTGTCGATTTATCTAAAAAAAAATTTAACTTTTCAACCAAAATGAAATTAAGGTTTTGTCCAAGGCGGAGCGCGGCTGGACCACTGTGCGTGGGTTAACAGTAGGGGAACAGAGAGCGACCAAGGGCGGGAATAATGGGGAAAGAGAGGGTTTCAAATTATTTGTATTTTTGGCTACTTCAAGATTGAATTCATTATTTTTGCCTGTTTTTCCTTTACGACTGTTGTCAACTGATCTTGTTGCTGGTATTTCTACTCCCTGTTAGTTTTCTTCTTTTGAAAGATTGTCATTGCTGATTTATATACCATTGAGAGAGCTTGTGATTTTGAAATTAAGCGATTAAATTTAGCATCATGTTTCACATCAAAGCCTCGTGAGTGTTAACGACACTCACACCTTTTTTTTTAAAACCGGATAAACCAACTTTGGGAAATGATTTGGAATACAAATGGCTATTTTATGCCATAATTTGAACACTTTTAGAAAAAAATTATTCATTGGCAGCAGTCTAAAGTATAAAGCAGGGGTGCCCAAGCCTATTCCGCATGCCAGGCATTTGTTTTTGCTTTGCGCAAAGGAACAGCCCGCGGGCATACGATTCACGCGGCCATAAGATTATAAAAAGCAAAAACAATTTCATATGCGTGCTCTCCTCTTTCTTTCCGAGCGAAGGTATGCAACAACAATCATATGTGTCATGCGTTATCAACGATAGCTTCGCGCGCGTTTTCTTGAGACAGCAACGACCACACACACACACACACAAACAAAAATCGGGTTTCTCTTTTAATTTCATGTGGTTGTTCTTTCTTGAGTTGTATTTTGTGCATTTGTATTGGCTTCCACGCGCTCGTAAGCTCATTCTGGGCATCCCTGGTATAAAGTATAAAGGGTGATTTTTTAAGCGTTTCTTCTTTGAGATAGTCCATCCGGAAGCTCCAATTTGGGCCTACTTTTTCCAGCATTTCGGCCGGTATCTCACCAATCGCAGCTGTAATGTGACTGGCTTGTCCCTGTACACGAGAGACTTCACGTAGCCACACAAACAATAGTCTAGTGGGGTCAAATCACATGATTTTGACTGCCAATGCCAATGGACTGGTCAAAAACGTGAGATTAATTGCATTTTTAAGGCTGTATTGACAGCTCTTGAAATGCCTCTGGCTGCTCTTCAGACCAAATTCGTCCATTCTGTTTGTTGACGTACCCATTGAGCCAAAAATTAGCTACGTCGCTGAAGACAATTTTTCGATAAAACAGAAATTGGGCCTACATTCAAATTTTCTAAGGCAAACAACGACGTTTTGAAAGGTCACCCGGCTTCGGTTCTTGCACCAGCTGTATTTTGTATGCATTCATACCGAGGTCCTCAGGTCAATTCTTCCAGGTGGTCGAATAACAACAGCCCAATTGTATAGAACGGCGACGAATCGACATATCGTGATCTTCATTGACACTGGCCTATAAAGCGGCAATATTCTCCTTGGAACGCACTCGCCACACACGAGATGGTGGATTAATGTACAATAAAGTGAAACTGGTGCAAAATTTGGTCAGCTTAAATAGCCTATTCGGTGGGACGATTATGACGACCATAAAATGGACGAAATTTGGCAGTTATTTTTCCCAAAAATGCTCAGTAAGGTTTGCCATTCTACCATGAATAGACTAAAGCTAAGTCACACAGGCAAATAATTTGACAAATTTTTACGAAATTTTTTTTATTTTAATATTTGCCTAAATAGCCATGATTGCAGATTTTTAAGGAATTAAGGCACAAACTATGGTTTCTTTCACTACTAATTTGATGAAATATGACCGAGAAGAGTTCGCCAATATTGCCAATTTCGCAAAATTTGGTCAATTTGGCCAATTTAACAAAAATTTTTAGTTATTTGACTGTGTGAACATAGCTTGAGTCTATTCATGGTGAAATGTCAAACCTTACTTAGCATTTTTGGCGCTGCCACGTGTTACGAAGAGCATAAAAATCACCTTTTAGAAACGTTTATTTTAAAAATTGCACAATTTTGTAATTTTGCGTTTTCTAACCTATGGAAACTTTGCGTTAAGATTGCCCTATGGTGCAACTCGCATACACCAATTACTAAAATAAAATACCGCTATTCCCATACAACATTTAGTTAAACTTTTAATTTTAAAATAAACAACAATGAAACAAACTATTTCATCACCTCTTTGGTAGTGCCACGATTTATCTCATGCGGTATTTCCTTGGGCACCATGCTGATGCAATCGATGATGGGGCAAATGGAATAGCAAAGAGTGCAACCAGTGCAATCAGCTCCCACCAGTGGCTTATGGTTAACTTTATCAAAAGTAATGGCCTGATATCCCGTATCACAACAGGTCATATAACACTTGCCACAATTTATACACAAATCGTCATTGATCAGGGCGACTTTTTGCTGCTTGGGATCGAGATCCTTGTAGGTGCTGATGTACTTGAGGGCAGCGCCACGCAGCTCAAGTAATTTGGGTGCCGGCTGGGGTACCGTACACTGTATGCAAAGCTTTTCCTCTTCTGTGGGTGGATCCCGGTCGACTAAAGAACTGCCACAAAGCTGATGCAGTAGATCTTGCTGGACTTCTCGTTCGCAGAGTTCGGCGCCAAAGAAACCTAAAGATTGATTTTTGGCGTTTTTAAGAGGTAAAATAGGTTTGCCACGTTGATGCAGAGCTTGAGGTGGACTCTGGCCATCCCATAGATGTCCGTCAATTGGAGGAGGATTGGCTTTCAAGTAAAGTAAGGCACGCAGACTGCTGCAGTAGTCTTGGATGAGTGCATAGTTTTGATTTTGCACGGCGGAGCTTATTTCTAAAAGAGAAGCTCCTGCATGAATGAACTGCAGAGCAGTCTCACCGGACTCTGCCCCGCCTGTACCCAACAGAGTCATCTTGGGCAACTTTTGGGCAATGGCTGCTACCGCACGGAGTGCTATGGGACGCACAGCACTGCCAGACATGCCACCAAAGGTGGTCAATTGCTCCTTACCCACTGCAGGCCAGGGAGTGCCGTCCGCGCGTAGACCCATCAGTGTGGAGACTGTGTTAATGGCCGTAACGCCATTGGCTTTTTCCTTCTCTGCCGCCATGGCTATGGCCACTATGTCGGTTATATTAGGAGTGAGCTTCACATAGAAGGGAATTTTGACGGCGGCTCTCACCCACTTGCATATATCGGCAACTATTTTGGAATCTTGGCCCGTGGCCAAACCCAAGCCCGACTCACCCATACCATGTGGGCAGGAGAGATTCAATTCCAAAGCATCCGCACCACTTGCGGCTGCTGCTGTGGCCAGTTCGACCCAATCCTTCTCATCGTGTTTACACATTATGCTGCAGATCACCCTATGCTCGGGGAAGTCCTTCTTCAACTGGCTAATGGCACAAAACCAAAATTCTGCCTTCTTTTCCGATATCAGCTCTATATTCATAAAAGATCCCTGATGCGGACCATAGTGATAGCCCGAGGTAGTGCCACGCACAATTCTGGGAGACACATTTGTGACTTCATCCTTATCCAGTACCGCTGTTTTGGTCACCACAAAGCCCCAACCCTCCTCAAAGGCACGCCTACACATGGCAGGACTAGTGGTGGGTGGTGCAGAGGCCAAACCAAAAGGATTCAAGTACTTCACCCCATCCACCTCAATGGAAATATCTACATCATCAATTTCCGTATGAAATAGTGGCAACTTGGCAGGCTCACTTCCGGGCTTCTTGCCCTGCAACAGACAGTGTATACTCCAGGCAGCCACCTTGCCATCATTAACGGCCTCCACCACTGTACCACCAATTCCCGCCAGATCGCCACCGCAAAACACTTTCGGTAGACTTGTTTCCAAGGTTTGGGGATTCACCTTAACCCTATTGAGTTTGTCCAGTTCTAGGGGAAATAATGCCTTCTTAAGCTCATCGCTGGCGACAGTAGAACCAAAGGCCGAAATCACAAAGTCCGCTTGAAGCGTAAAAGTCTCTCCGGCCACTTTCTCAATTTTACCCGGGGCATCTAGCGTGGTCCGATCAAACTCAACGCCTTTTATTTTATCCTCACAAACCACCACCTTCTTGGGCATCAAATATGGTAGAAGTTCTATATGCTCTGAAACCGCATGATCCAGCTCCGCGGGAACGGCATGTATGTAGGAAGTGCCATGAAGAAAAGCGACAAAGACACGTTTAGCTCCACAACGCAAGGCGGTGCTGGCACAATCGAAAGCGGTGTCACCAGCACCAATGACTACCACATTGCCATCTAGTTTGGGTAGTGCTGCCTTTGGCCTGAAACAAGTTAAGAAAGGACAATAGGTAAGAATTCAAATAATAAAGGGATTTGGAGTATTTTGTCAAGATTGTTTGATATATGTAAAATAAAGTAAAAAAATTTTAATTTATATTTGAATTCTTTAAAAGTAATAATAAAGATAGCTCAGCCTTAGCCAGGAATGCAAAAACGGGCTTAAAACGAACAGCGTACAATGTTGTCGCTGAACCGAACCATAACCGCATATGAACCATAAACCGCATATGAAATCGATTCGGTTTGGTTAAAATCTAGTACAGACTATTAAATTGGTTAATGACTTTAGTCAGTATCAAAAAAAAGTTGTTTAGGCATTTGATTGACGATTTGACGAAGGAATGATAAAGATCGAATGAACTATTCTCAAGTTATGACCAAAAGAAAGCTCGCTGCCACAGCGCTGGCTTGCAAAATGGCTGTGGCGGTTTCAGTTCATCCAGCTCCTATCACAGATTCAGTTCATTCAGCTCTAATCACAGATCCAGTACATCCAACTAGTTCTCACATCACTTACAACTATCGATACTCGACAAGAACACGCTCTTTTATACTTACATCTCTAAAAAAATCCCTCAGCAAGTTTAGTTAGCCAAGTCTGTTGTTGGGGAATAGCACACTGCGACCAATACTTATCTATTGTGCCCCCATACTTAGTTTACAACCTCCTTCTCTTCACAGTATCTACATAGTCGGGTGTTAGCTATTCCCAGCTTGTACAGGTGACCCCGCAGCCTGCAGTGGCCCGTGTGGAGCCCTGTCAGGATCCTGAGGGCATTCTTTCCTTGTTGGATTAATTTCTGGAACCTTTTCAGGCTGTGATCCACTATTAATGCTTTCGCTTATCTCATGCCCCTGGTGTTTACCCAGGAGGCTGTTCTAAACGTATTCTCTTCTCTTTCTAAGGAGCTCCCTAATGGTGTGTTGGCCTATGCCACAGTAGGGTTCTGGTCCTACCATTGCAGTGGCTGCACCCTTGCGTGCCAGTTCGTAGGGACAGGTTGTTCCTGCTACCTAGTTGGTCCAAATTCGTTCTTTGTCTCTAAGACTAGCTTAGAGGTGAACTTGTTGCTGCTAAGCGCATTGAGCGCTGCTTGGCTATCCGAAAAGAGAGCAATTTCTCTATTATGGTAGTTTTTCCCATATTGAGGTCTGCACAACGGAAGATAGCTCATACTTCGGCTTGAAATATACTTGCAAATTCTCACATTGACTCAAACCTTTTCGTTCCAGGTCCTGCTACCCCAAGTTCAGCTCCTTGGGGTGTCAAGGACCCGTCTGTGTACCACTGAATTGTGTGTGGTTGCATTTTATATGTCTCTTCTAGTGAGATCCAATCTATCTTATTACTTTTGTGTACAGTGAAGTTCCTGTCGAAGTGGAACTCTGCCACCATCTCGTCTCTGGGTTGAAGGATTATACAGATTTCCTTCTCCAACCTCTCAGAGTCCCTCAGGCTTACTAGGTAGTTCCTGCCTACTCCTTCTGCTGTCAGTCTGAACAATTTGCATTTTTTCTTCAAGCAGATGGTATGGTGGAGTGGTGTTAGCTCCATCAGTACTTCTAGGGCCGCTGTCGGACAGGTACGCATGGCTCCGGTCATGCGTACACATGCCAGCTTTTGCAGCTGTTGTTTGCTCTATCTCCCCACACGACAGCTCCATACGTGAGCATCGGTCTCACCACCATGAGTTCTAGCCACTGGAGTATGTGTGGTGCCATGCCCCACGATTTTCCGGCTATGCTCCTGCATGTGTATAGTGCCCTAGTACACTATACTGAGTGTATTCTCTATGTGCTTGTCAAATTTTAGCCTGCTGTCGAAAACGACGCCAAGATATTTGACCTCCTTTTCCGGTGTTATGAGGCAGCCGGAAAGACGTATTGGCCTCATTTTACTAAGTTTGTATCTTCTAGTGAAAGGTACAACGATGGTTTTTGCAGGGCTTATGTTGAGCCCAACCTCCTTGCACCAATCGGAATTCACTTTCAGTCCCCTATGGACTATATCACATAGGGTTTCTTCGTACTTTTCTTTTGCAAGGATAACGATGTCATCTGCGTATCCCTGGCATGTTATGCCCTGGGACGCGAATCTTTCTAAGATTGGGGAGAGTACTCCTCCTTGAGGGCATCCTCTAGTTGTGGTTACTGTGATGGATTTTCCACCTTCCACTACAGAGGCTTCTCTGCATCGGAGAAGTGAGTCTATCCATCTGCCTATTGTGGGGTTTATTCCGCTTCTGATTAGAGCATTCTTGACAGCACTATGGGATGTGTTGTCAAATGTTCCCTCAATATCTAGGAAGGCGCACAGAGTGAGTTAAAAGCAAGTAGTGGCGCCATCTGAAGCACTTTAATAACAATACCGAACTAGTGCTAATGGTTGAGAGGATGGTCACACTGGATGGATGATGCGAGCATAGAAGGAAGCGTTCGTAGATTGTGGAGTAGTAGGACAAGGACTCTGACCGAGGCGGACGTGTGTATATAAATGAACAGAGACCGTATTGATAATGTAAATATAGTGTTAATTGTGTAAATAAAGACCGGCAAACCCCGAAGAGTCAGTGGTTTACACTGTGTAGTTTTAATTCAAATACTTACCCCTTATTCTTGCAACCAGCACACCATCCCGGCTTAGAAGCTGCTGATACCTTTGGCAAAAATGTTTTCGACGAGTAATAACCCATCTCGGGAGTCAAGTCTTTGAAAAGGGGACTCGAAATCGCCTCCGGCAGTCCCAATCCCAGAAAAATGGCCTGATTATCAGCTAAGAGCAGACTTTTTATACTCAATTTCTCACTCTCCAATTTGGCGTCATATTTAAATTGTACACCCAGATGCTTCACCAGATCCACTTCAAAATTCACCGCATCCAAGGGCAAACGAAATTGTGGAATCTCTAATGCACTCAATCCTCCGGCATGTCCATTTTGCTCATATATGGTAATATCCTTATAGCCCAAACGGGCCAAGTAGCTGGCACAGGACAGTGAGGTAGGTCCACCACCCAGTAGAGCAATCTTCTTATCGGCATTTTTCAAATTCTTAGCCTCAGGTGGACGCACTTGACGCACACCCATGCGCTTGAACACATCAGTGGCAAATTGTTGTAAGCCTCCTATATTAATGGGTCCCTCCTCCGTGGCATGAAGATTACAACTGCTCTGGCAGAGATCACTGGTGGGACACACCATGCCGCAGGTTAAACCCAAAGGGTTATCCGAGAATATTGCCTTGGCGGCTCCATAATAATTCTTATTCGCTATGCAGCCTATAAAACTTGCTATATCTAGTTGAGTTGGACAGGCTTTCTGGCAAGGAGCATCGGCACACTTCAGACAGCGAGCCGCCTCCTTGAGTGCAGCCCTTTCCGATAGTGTGGTCTTTTTGATATCCTCGAAATTGTTTAGCAACGAGGGACGTTCCTGCAAAGCTCGCTCTCGTATGCGCATCCACAGCTTACGCTCATCCTTCACCTGAGCTGTGGGCACCACTTTGCACTGACGCTGGACACGCGGATTCAGCTCCAGTACTTTCTATATATATATGTGCGATTAAGGAAGAGAGAGCATAAAAAGTAATTTTTTTCTATACAATATACCTTAGTTTCGGTGGAATCCTTGCTGAAACTATCTATATCCAATGCATAACTCCTGGCAGTAAGACACCAAAGTTTAGCATGCTTTAGTTGGCATCTACCCATAGATCTGATATTGCGATTCATTTTGAATTGAATTTAAAATATATGTATGTTGCACGAGTAATATTACTAATAAACTTTTGAAATGTAAATGAAAGACTCTAAGCCAGCAAATGCAAGGGTTACTTCGATTCCACAATTACATGCTTAACTTACTCACATATCAATGAGAATGTGACAAAGAAGATGCCAACTGTTTACTTGCTTAAGTTTTGCCAATTCAGGAGTTGGTGTATCCAGACTCAATTGATAAGATGCGCAAAAAAGTTTTGTTTTACTCTGTGCGTTGTCAGGGTGGATTGGAAGCAAATAGTTTTCACTTCTCTTTGTAGCTGGCAAATAAAAATAAATATGGATGTGTAAGCAACTAACAGATACACGACCCTCTTTAATCCTAAACAGAGGGGTGGGACAATTGTTGACCCAATTTTAAAGAGCAATCGAAGCTAACTGAATGACAGTCTTGTCTGACAGTTATTTGTGGTAAACATAGTCTGAAGGGTTTGAAATTTTGGTTAAATGATTGTGTTTTTATCAAGGACCGAACAAATTACTCCTTTTTATATAAAAATCAGTAGATAATAATTATTTTTGAATTTTTGTTCTTATAAAGGAAATTTCAAAATCCCAGACTTTGGGCCGCAGCGCTTCCCTTATCGGTCTAGTTAAGTAGCTTAAAACTAGAAGGCCAGGCTAACTTCGTCTGTGCCGAAGTTTTTATACCCTTGCAAATGCTGTTTTAGAAATGTCACAGTTTAATTTATTTATTTATTTATTTATTTATTTATTTATTTATTTATTTATTTAGAGTTGACAAAAAAAGGCTGTCAACAAAAATTCATATGCGTTACAAAAATTTTTAAGAGCTAATGAAGCCTATCAAAGAAAATCTAATAAAATTACAAAATAAGCTAATAACGACTCCGACACGGTGGGGGAATTTTATTTGCCCGTCCGGCCAGCTATGCCCCTATTCACAGCCAATTGTAGTCAGAGACGTTATTAGAGCTAACAAAAACTTTAATAATATAGAGATCGAGAAGAGTGAGGGAGAGAGAAAGAGAGAGAGAGAGAGAAAAAAAAACCAAAACCTATAGTTATGTAGGAACAAAGGAAAAAAAATAAGATTATATAATAAATTAAAATAAAACTGAGATAGAGAGAAAAATATCTAAAAGTAAACATTAAAAATAAAAAAATTTATACGTAAAACTTAAAACTAAATATCCGGAAAATCTCTGACCCGGTGGAGGAGGATTTTTTAGCCAGTCCGGCTAACAGACAGATTAAATTTTAAAAAAAATTTCCAAGAAAAATCCATTTTTCGACAGATAAACAATTGATTTCGACCAAATTTCGCGAATCTTTTTGAAAACGTATCAAATTAACAAACGCCGAGTTTAAGAACGATACAATTTAAAACAAAAAAGTTTTTCTCACTAAGACTCAATTTCCGACCGATCGGCCCTGTGGCAGCCTTAAGATATAGTCATCCGATTTCGACCCAATTTTGCGAATCTATTTGAAAGCATATAAAATAAGTCATCAGCGAGTTTAAGGACGCTAACTAAATAAAACAAGAAAGAAAGTCGGTCAAGCCCGACTATAACATACTCTGCACCTCTCTCTCTCTCTCTCTCTCTCTCTCTCGTTAACTGACCGTTTTTTGCTCATAACTTGAGTATCGTTCATCCGATCTTTATCATTCCTTCAGCAAATCGATAAATAATTTTGAGTACTAGATATCTCTAGAAATTACGAACCTATCTATCATCAAAACTGTAGGAGATATGACGTTTTTTCCAAATTGCGGGGGCGGGAGGGGGCGTGGCAAAAATTGAAAATAAACTTCATCTGCCTGCAAGTATAAGAAATATATGTCCCATACATGTCAAACCTCTATCTCTTACCATCTCTGAGATCTCTTCGTTCATACGGACAGACGGACATGGCTATATCGACTCGGCTGTTGATGCTGATCAAGAATATATATACTTTATAGGGTCGGAAATAATTCCTTCTCCCTGTTACATACTTTTGCACAAACTTAATATACTCTGTGTAGCTTTGGTACAGAGTATAAAAAAAAATTTTTACTAAGACTTATTTTCGACCGATCGGTCCTATGGCAACCATAAGATATAGTCACCCGATGTCGATCAACTTTTTCAAATTAGTTTAAAAGCGTTTAAAATTAATAATCACCGACCTTAAGAACGATTTACTTAAAAACAAAAAAGTTTTTTTTCACTAAGACCCATTTTCCGACCGATCGGTCCTATGGCAGCTATAAGATATAGTCATCTGATTATAACCAAAATTTCCAAATCTCTTTGAGAGCATATAATATTAATAATAGCCGAGTTTGAGGACGCTAACAGTGAAAACAAAAAAGTTGTTGCTCACTAAGACCCATTTTTCGACCGATGGTTCCTATGGCAGCTATAAGATATAGTCATCCGATCCGGTCGGTTTCGACATATTAGCAGCGTGCAGTAAATAGAAGACTCTGTGGAAAATTTCAGCTCGATAGATTTAAAACTGAGAGACTAGTTTGCGTAGAAACAGACGGACAGACTGACGGACAGACAGACGGACGGACAGACGGACGGACAAAGCTCAATCGACTCAGCTCGTCGCCCTGATCAAGAATATATATAGTTTATGGGGTCAGAAATGAATATTTCTATGCGTTGCAAACTTCTGGGCAAAATTATAGTACCCTTTGCAAGGGTATAATTATATTTGTATAT
>JBAMBO010002630.1:0-29404 GCA_037044535.1 Lordiphosa magnipectinata | reverse complement strand
ACCAACAAAGCACTGAAGGCGGCTAGCGAGATATGAGCGACGAATAAACGAGTGACGGAGCGGATAGTGATACGGGCGGTGATTAAAAAGCAACCAGGAAGTCCTGCCTGTGTGTGAAATAGAACTCAAACCAATAAACTAAACCAGGAAACGCAAGTTCCAAAAGTCTCTACTAACAACTCCACAAAATACATTTTGGACCGATTCGCGACAGCCCTTAGAAGAAGTGGTTCATTACAACTAAAGTTTTTGGCAATGGCTCTTCAAATGGTTACCGGTGTGTGGACGTTGACGTACAATGCGTAGTACGCTCAAGTGGCCCATGCGACACCAAGCCAAGGCCTGGTCCAAACTCCAGACAAAATAGCAGCCCACCTCCCGCCCAACCGACCGAGTGTAGCAGCCTCATGACACGAAAAAACGCGAAGAAAAAACATGAAAAAAATGTTAACTACGAGCTAAATTAGCGGGCTAAATTGCTTTTAAAGCAGGAAGAGAAACTTCCCAGTTGATTAATCGGTAGAGTTTATTGTAATCAGCACAGAGGACACTAAACGGTTAAATTTAAGGGGACAAAATTACGAGTTGGTCTTATAGGTACATTGAGGTTAATTTGGCCAACCAACTCAGATGAGTCAATTTCACCATAAATTAGTACATGTATAAAGATTATTCCAAGTGTTTTAAGATATTTGTATGTATGTACACTCAAAAACAACTCACCGTAAAATTTTTAGAAAATCGCCCTAAAAAAAGGGCCAAAGGCGACTCGCCTTATTCTTAAGAAAATTTTACTAAAAAATAAATAGAAATTGTGTTCTAAATTTCAGGGCAATTTTCCTTTTTTTTTTAACTTTACTGGGATTTCAACTCGGTACCTCTCACACGCGGACGGACGCCTTAGCCCACTCAGCTATTTGCCTTAAGCAAGACGGTGCATCAAAACCATAGTTAAGAAAGTACGCAGTTGGGCGAGGTCTAGGATCAAGTCACCGAAGATCACTTTTTCTTTTTCATTTTTATATTCTTTTAGAAAAACTTTCTTAAAATTAGTGTATATTTTCTAAATTTTAGGGCAAAAATAGTAGGGTATACTATTGTAACAAAAATCCGAGGCGAAATTATCCTAAAAATTACAAGAGGCAATAAATCAAATTCACCCAAAAATTTAGAAAAAAAATATATTTTTCTAAATTATGGAAAGTTTTTTCTAAAAAATTCATTATTAGGGCAACTTTTCTAAAATGCAGAAAATTTTTTCTTAAAAATATAAATGTTTTCTAAATTTTAAAGCGATTTCGATTTTAGGGCGATTTTCTTCGGACTTTTTCTTTTCTTCGGACTCAAGTACGATGCGCATAAAAATAGACTAGAACCTTACTTTTAAACTATTAAAAATACGAGGGTCGGAAAAAATAAAAACGAGAAGGCCAAGCTAACTTCGTCTGTGCCGAAGTTTTTATACCCTTGCAAATGCTGTTTTTGAAATGTCAGAGTTTAAGAACGCTTACATAAAAATCTAACAATTTTTTAACTAAAACCCATTTTCATACAGGTAAACATCTCATTTCGCCCAAAATTTCACGAATGTTTTTGAAAACATATCAAATTAACAATCGCGGACTTTAAGAAAGATAAAATTTAAAACAGAAAAGTTTTTCTCACTAAGACTCATTTTCCGACCGATCGGTTCTATCGCAATCATAAGATACAGTCACCCGAGGTCGAGCAACTTTTTCAAATTAGTTTAATATTAAGAATCACCGACTTTAAGAACTATTTATTTGAAAACAAAAAAGTTTTTTTCACGAAGACCCATTTTCCGACCGATCGGTCCTGTGGCAGCTATAAGATATAGTCACCCGATTTTAACACAAATTTGCAAATCTGTTTGAAAGCATATAATATTTATTATGGCAGAGTTAGCATTAAAAACAAAAAAGTATTTCTTACTAAGACCCATTTTCCGACCTATTGTTCCTATGGCAGCTATAAGGTATAGTCATCCGATCCGGTCGGTTCCGACATATTAGCAGCGTGCAGTAAAAAGAAGAAGCAGTAAGTGCAAAATTTCAGCTCGATAGCTTTAAAACTGAATATATATAGAATATATATAGTTTATGGGGTCGGAAATGAATATATCTATGCGTTGCAAACTTCTGGGCAAAATTATAATACCCTTAGCAAGGGTATAAATATTGTCGGATCTTCTTGAAAGTTTTACAGGATGTTTTTAAGAACCTAATAGAACGTTTAAGTTAATAAAACAATATGTAAGAAAAAAATTTCGAAACCAGAAGACCCCCTTAAACCAAAAATTATTAAAAAGAGAATCAATGTCTAAATAAAAACCCTTCAGCTTCTAGATGAGGAGCTAGTCCCTCGCACCATATATGCATTTTATTCACCAAGCTCTACTCTACGGATGACTAAAAGCAGTCTACCAGAGAACGCTGGTAAACGGACTTCAGGATTCCAGTTTAAAACAAGAAGAGCAAACAATACGAATTTCTTTTGCACAGATTCAATTCTATCTTGAAGGGTCGAATATTGCAGAGACCAAGTAAGTTCATGATCTAGTATAACCGCTAGATCATTTACTTCATTGGCAGTATCATTCAAGCACTCTAATGCCACATAATTATGTTCATGATTATAATCAAATACATAAGGGACTTGGAACTGTTAAGATTTAAGAGATAATCTTGACACCAAGACTGAAATGCATTCAAGTCAGCTGGCAAATTATAGCGGGTAACCAAATCATTATATGTTAAACATAGTTTCACATCATCGGCTTACAGAGTGGGTCAATATTGAATGAAGATCATTGATGAGAGTAAAAATCAATGGACCCAAGTGTCTACCTTGGGATACTCCAGAGATAATCTGGATTAATTTAGAATATGAACTACAATATATAACTTTTTGTGTTCTTGAACTTAGTTAATCACAGATCCAACTAAGAAGGTTAGTTGGAAAACCGATAAAACTCAGTTTATAAGGCAGCAATGAGTGTTTAATCAAAAGCCCTAACAAAATTAGTATAAATGACGTCAGTTTGCATCCTTCATAAGAACCCTTTGATCACTAATGATGTAAGCTCTAATAGGTTAGTGGTAGTATGGAATGGATCTACATAAATGTTAAAGTTGAGATTTCAAAATTCTCTTAAAAGTCTTGGAAATTGAAGACAACTTGGATATACCCCTTTAACATCAAACTTATAACCTTTTTTATGGAGAGGAATGATAAAAGATTCGTTCCATAACATTTGGAAAGAAAATGACTCCAGGGACAGTTTAAATAATTTATGAATAGGCTTACAAACTGCATCAGCACAGAACTTAAGTGCACATCCAGGCACGGTTGCCACTTTTAAAGCAAATGCTCCAAAATGGATCTTTTTATTCTCGTTGTTTTTTGCAAATGGAGCTTTTTGAGCAAAGCAAACAATATTTTTCATAAGTTCAAAAATATTAAGGCGGGACTGAATCCACGCCTCCTGCACAGCAGGCCGACACACTTCCCGCTGCGCCACACCCGGATCTACCCATATGTTCTACATCGCATAAAAAATGGGACTTTTTGGGTCGGAAGCGATTTGTAAGATAACACAGGCCAACAAAATTACCACTTTTGTGAGGTCCAGCCTTCTTTGTATTAAAATCTGTTCCAGTTTTGTGCACTGCTTCCAAAACTGGTTTCGGTTTTTGTCCATCAGCTCTTATTTTTAAAATATCGCGCAAAATCCATTTTGCAGTATTTTTGGCATTCAAAAAATTATGAAGGTTGCACCGAGCAAACATATCTGTATTTATGAGTTTTATGCGACAGTATACATATTAATGCAGCCTAAAAAAAACATAAGAGCAGCATCAGCAAACCTAAAAGCGTCGAAATAGGCCTTAGAAGAGTAATTTTCATCAAATTATGGCAAATACAAGTCATTGCGGTGGTTGGATTTTAATTTAGCATGTAGCCCAAGGGCTCTTCTATTTTCACAAATTTACTCAGTGATTTGTGCGGTTTAAGCATTTGGTGGTACATTTTAAGCCATATCTCAATTCATAAAAGTAGGATGAACTCAAGCAAGATATGAATCGAAAAGTAAGTAAGGAAGTGTGGCCAATAATCGCGTAGAACATTGTTTTGAATCGGTTCGAAGACGCAAGAATTTTTTCTTTTTTAAAAGCATGGGAAAAATATTAAAACATATTATTTTTCTTCTTAAGAATCGCACTTCTACGAAGAATTGGTAAAGTAAATATATGTTCTTTATCTAACATTTTGTATTACGTCAAGTATTTTGAATTACTTGTGAAAAACTGGTTATAAAAATAAATTTTGTTTTGGTTAATTTTCAAGTGTTAATAAAATCCAATAATTTCATGTACTATTTTCGGGATCTTTTTTTATTGCAATGGAGCATTTTCCAAAATTTTTCTGATTCTTTTTTGTCATAAATTCAGCCTTTTCAAATTTTTTTTGGAGCATTTAAATTTTTCCAATTGTAAACCGTGCATCCTGGTGCTTCATTGGAACCTGGTGCATACACCGCTGCATGACAGTTTATCAGTGTGAAACATTAGTCATCGTATCAAAATCATCTATAGGAAATGCGTTGAATTTGGTCGTTTGAAGCAAATCCATAAACCGAACATAAAATTTTGGGCCGTACTTTCTGCTCCATTATGAAAGTTTGCAGCCTTGGTTAGACCATTAATAATGGTACTTAAATAAATGGATTTCTCAAGCCCAAACTCTAAGAAATCTGTATAATAATTGGCCATTCTTAAATAATTTCGCCTTTAGATTATTTCAATTGTAGTTATTAACAACTTTTTAAAGTGCGTCATAGTTTTAGATTACAGAATTTTTTTTCAACTTTTAATGGGTTAACACACTCTTTCTGCCCAAACTCACGTTTACCTTTAAGCACACACACGCTCATACACAGCCAACTAAAATTTGCGGCTCTCACGCACGCAATGCCCGTGGTAAGGTTCACCCAGTTTCCCAATTTCCAACTCGCGTGGCATCGTCTCATCCAGAAATAGCGCCCAGTGGATTTGACGCAGGGAAGCAAAGACTGTTGCTGCAGTTGCTCGCAGGCCTCGACGATGACAACGTCAATTTCATACATATTCAACTGCCTGGAACTCGGGCTCAACTCGACCGAACTGCTGCTGTTGCTGCTGGGATTTTGCGGCAATTTCAAATACAAATTGCAGTGTTTTTATGGCTACAAATGACTTTTTGTCATTCGTTTTTTTTTAAACTCCACTTTTTTTTGTTGGTGTTGTAACCAGCGACAGTTTGAACAAGGGTCTCAACGACGACTACAACGACGGCGGCAACATACGAACGGATTTCATTTTAACAGCTTCAGCAACGTTAATCCCCAATACCCAAATGCAATCGGCTGTCTGTTGGCGGTTGGGCCGCCCCAAAGGCCAGGGCCAGGGGCCAACGGCAGGGATTTATGGGCAAAGCGTTTTTGGTGTGGTAGGGAAAATGGTTGGAGGGCTTTAACATATGCTGCCTGCTGCTTAAGCCTTGTCTTTAACAAAGCAGAAACTGGCTTTTTATGGAGCTGAAAGCAAGATGAAAAAAGCTCCCAAGATCAGAAGGCAGCCATAGAAATGAGCAAGATCAATTAAAAGGCGAAGGTGTTAATTTTGGTTACCGATACCGAAACCCCTTGTCTAAATATTGATAGATTGCAACAGCAGGCAAAATTTTAGTCCTAAATTCATTATTGAAAATTGGTACCAAATTTTGTTGCCTAGTATTCAATTTCACACGCACACATGCCATTTATCGACATATTCAAAGTTAAACTATTTCAATTGACTTTTAATTGCACAATTTGTGAAATTTTGTGCAAATTTAATAGTTACTCAATGTGTTTGCCATTTTAGTTAGTTTCGGTTGGCCAACACATCAACACCAACACCAACACCCAACAGCCAGACCAGGGTCAAGGCTCCCACAAAATGGATGTTGGCCAGAAAGTTCTGAGCCTCGATTAAGACGACAAACGAACCACATCAGCCAGTTAGAAACCTTTGGCTCTGTGGATTCTGACGATGATGATGCCTGGCCCCTGCTAGTTACCGACTGTTTGTCCAGCCATGTGGGGGCGGTGGAGGGGAACGACGCATACATAGACACAAACGGTTGCATGGTCGTTGAGATGCTGACGGCCGATTACGATGGGTGTTGATGTGGCTATGCTGATGATGACTGTGACCGTTACCGTTACCGGGTGTGAAATAACTAAAGTACTTCACCAGCTGCGAGTTAGAGACGCGTAAATGTGAATTTTAGGGTGATATGTGAAAAATCACAGTAAATGCTTAAAACTGTCTCAGGCAGGGGTGATCAGAGCCTATGCACACACTGCGCATTCGATGAGAGCCGCGCGTATAGACATTCACCCATAGCACCAGGCAAAGTATATTGCAACAAAGACTTCGTATGTTTTCTCCCTTCTTTTTCTTGATTTCTGGTGATGCTACTTTGAGTAAAAATATATGTTTTTATATTAAGTACATGCTCTACCAAGAAAAGCACGCCAAGTTCGATTAAATATCAAGGTTTTGCTCAATGTATTCTTTAATTAGCGTGGCGTAGTGCATCAAGATTTCTTATCACAAGGTCGTACGGTCATAGAGAATGAGTATTAGAGATAAAATTTGCGCTACCTCTCAATTTGGAGTGGTTATAGTGCCCTTATATACATTGTTTAGATACTTTTTAGTGACAGTAGGAAATCACAGTGGTTAGAGCGAGACGGACATATTCCCAAATGTGCCCAGAGAATACATCGATAGTAGGCACAGTTCGGCTTGAGATTGCGGGATATTGAAGGTCGGGAAGCAGGTACAAGTTGCTGTTCGACATGTGGTCAGAAAATTTCGTCTCAAATAAGTCTGATGCTATGATACACACAATATGGCATTTCGCCGATAGCTCTACGTTAAAAACTAAGTAACTGTTCTTCCATAAAACTATAACTTCCATATCTAATTTTAAGCGAAATCTGTAATTATAAAGTTTTCTATATGATATAGCGCTTGTGACGTAGTTAGTTAATTTTTCCGAGTCTTCGTCGTCTTCCCCATTCAATCTTGCAATAGTTTCATCTTGCCTAAGTGCCATTTTCCCAAAAAATCTAGCTCTTATGATTTTGAGGATTGGGCATCTGCCTATAAAATGTTCTAAGTCCTTGCATTCCTTCATGTTGCATAAGGTGCATTCATCTGGCACTTTTCGCAAATGTTAGTTTAATATTATAAGATCACATCTTGCTTTAAAAATCCACACAGTCTTGTCCCATTTGTGCGATTGATAAAAGTAGCTAGTTCTTAGGCCATGGTCTAGATATCTATAGAACTTATGAGCGCTACTCATAGATCTTCTCTACATAGTTTGGTGTTTGTGCGATTCTATGCGCTTCTCAAACACTTGTGTTTTGTTCTGCCAGTCCATCCTAGTCAACGGTATGATCCAGTTAAAGTTGAAATTGATACTTAAATCGCTTAGACTTTTCGCCCTTCCTATCCTTTTCCTTAGCAGTATTTTTGAGAATTAGTTTAGTAGCCTATTGGATTCGTAGTCAAACATCGTTGTTTGTATATATCGAAGGTGCAGATCAAACTTGAAAATGTGAGCTGGAGTAATCCCGGTTTCCAGTTGAATGCAATAATTCGGGGTGCAATTTCATATAAATTTTAGTTGAAATAATATTGATACTTAAATCGGTTAGATTTTTCGCTCATTCTATTGTTTATCCTTAGCAGTATTTTTGTGAATTGGTTTGGTAACCTGTTAGATTCGTAGTCAAACATCGTTCCTTGTATATATCGATGGTGCAGATCAAGCGTGAAATTGTGAGCAGGAGTAATTCCGGTTTCCAGTTGAATGAGCATTTTCTTCAAATTTTTATTTCGCAACCTGTCAACTTCTTCGAAGTTGGCCGATCTCTATGCTTGCGCCCCATAGCTTTGAACTGATCTGCTGACGGCCAGGTACAGCTTCCAATTAGCTTGTTATCTGTTATATAAATAATATAGTACAAGGAAATCACATCTCTTAACTTTAAAAGCTCGTAATTGGAGAACGGTGCATGTCCGACCCCCTCTCTAGAACAATTTTTTTTTTATTTCGAGGTCATAAATACTAAAATATCATTAAATAACTTTCATTTTCTGGATTGTTCTAGACGACACACTGTGCCCTGGGTGGAAACTGAGGTCCAAACTTATCTTTAAAGTTAGCTCCAAGCTCATTTTCAAAGCTACACATACAAAAGTATGTAATCCCTGGCTTTTATGTTTTGGGAAATCCATCTCCAAAGTAGGAAAATGGGCCGAAAATTATTGTATTAAACTCAATACATAATCCTCCGATCAGGTTCAAACTCTTTTTTAAAGATCAATTCGTAAATTCAACAACGACCACTTACTAATCTTTCGGAAGATTTTCCACCTGAAGAAAATTGGGTGGTCAAAGTTGTTTTGGCAAAAACTTAGTTCCCAGCGATACAAAAGTATGTTTTAGGAAATCTAAAATCCTAAGTAGGAAAATGGGCGGAAAACTGTTGTAAGAAACTCTTTTAATTTTCATCCAACCATCTCCTAACTTATTTTCAAAGCTTCGCTTAAAAATGCGATTTTCTTAATTTGGAAAATCTGGAATACAGAATCACATTTTGTTTTCCATTCGATAGGGTTATACATTATATTTAAGGCCTTCATATTGGTTAGGTTAGGTTGCGATGGTAGAAGCCTTTAAATTTTGTACTTTTAGACAGTAAAGGGTGTGTCTGCGCTTTTGAACCACTTAGAAAGTAGCACAAACTTGAGTGCCAAGGCAATCTCTATTGCAGAGATGGCTGAAATGTTTGGTAAAAAAGGCTAGCCAAGGAATGCGCATCGTCTGTTACTGAGCGCTAGACATTGGCAGAGAAGATGCTGAATGCTTTTTTCTTCATTAACTGAGCAACAGCTTCTACAATAGTCATTGTGGTTGATACCAAGTCTCGCGGCCGATTAGACAGTGTCCTGCGAGAATTCATACGAGTAGGGAAGCATACTGCCTCCCTAGACGCAAAAGCGTTAATGTTCTTTAAAGTTAAGAGTGGGCCAAACTATCCTAGGGATTTGTTGATTATGTTACAACAGTTTATTCATACACCTGCTTACTCATTGATAATTGAATGTGATCACCGGACTTCCTGCTACTTTTTCCTGTCACCAAAATTGAAGAGACCCATGAAAGGAGGGAAGCCTTGCAACGATAAAAACTGCTTTGCTGGAAAAGCCCAAAGCTATACCAAAAAGTGCGTCAAAGATGGGAAAAGCGTTGGCACAAATCTATTATATAAGGCGGGGATTACTTTGAAGTAGACTTAATACAAATATGGACTCACGGACTTTTCATATTTGTTGTTCATAAAGCCCTAAAGAACAAAAATGAAACGATTCTCGGAATCGGTTCTATTGCCCATTCTCTTATTTGTTTAGAAATTTCTGTTTCCATATTTGGACGGCTGCATAGCGAAGCACCAATCAAAGGGATGTAGAAATACAACCCCTTCTTTTTTTATTGTACAAAGATTTAAAAATCACCAAGAACATTATAAAGGCTTTACATAGATTCCATAGACATCGTGTCACTCACTCATCATTATCCTTGCTCATCTCTGGACCTGTCTGCCCGTTATTGCTTGCTTGGCTTCGTGTGTATGTTGCTTGCATTTGCATATTCCCTAATTTGGCTAGTTTGGCAATTGCGGCCGATTTTGCAAAATGTTATTTGCAATGGGCGTCCCCCCCTCAGCACTGTCCTCCCCTCTACTTCACTAGCTAGTCCAATGGCTTCACAAGTATTTAGTCTATGATGAGTTGAGTGGTTTGAAGTGCCCATCCTCTGGCAATGTTTCGTGCGTCGTGTGAAATTGTTTTAGTTTCAAGTGGCGAGACCAAAGAGCGCAGGGCAAAGTTATATTCTAATTGAACTCACCTGGCTGGTCAATAAATTGCAAATTGATATATGGCATTTTATTAATATTATTTTTTTATATTTTTGCGGCAAGCCCAATCACATTATGTGAGCCACCAATTTTAATTACTGCCATTACCACAACAGCAGCAGCAACAACAACAACCCCAATATTAATGGCAAGCCTGGGCTAATGCCTCTGGACAAAAACTCATTTAGCCGCGTTAAAGTAATTACGATTTATAGGCCACAAAAATCCGTAACACAACATAAATCCAAATGAGGCAATGTTTCTGCTCGACATACCATCACCCACCCCCAACCACATCAGGGCCCCTTGGCCGGTTAAAAATTTTAACCACACGGTAAGCCAAAGTCACATGGCGAAACTGGCGACACCTGACCTCCGCCCAGGAACATTTGTGTCTTTATTACACTGTCAAGGCAACGCGCGATAAATAAATAAATAAATGCCGCCTAACAAGCCGCAAGATGGAGCCAACGAGCAGGCAGGGGACAGCAGCTGGAGGTAGAGGCAAGTGGTGGCAAGTACAATTTGTTGCAATTCATTGACTTGGCGCACAGGCGGAGACATAAATTTCTGCGCCACGGGCTGTAAAATATCGACAGCAAAACAACAGCATACAAAAAAACAAACAGAGAATGAAGAATATTATTGGATTAAACGAATTATTTATACCTTATGTAATGCAACGGGCAAACATGAAATTTATCAAAATTAGTGCAAATGATGCAAAATGGCTTTATGTTGGTGATTTAACGAATTATTACCTGTAAGTGGTTACTCCATGGTTAGTTTTTGATTGTAATGAAAATTTCACAAGCAAATCACTATTCGTTTAGTTGAATTTTTGTTATATTTTCCCTAAACATGATTTACTCGATCACATAAGCGAATTAAGCTCACATTTTTCCCTGATAAGTGCTCTTCATTTGGTTAGAGCATTTTTTTAGGCTTTTTGTTTGTTCAAATATGTAGGTATTACATTAAAAATCTAACTGAATTTGGTCATTTGCTGATCCAAAATCCCAACGCCTATAACTAATTACTCAGATAAACTAAATCGATTCCGATGTGTATCATAAAAGGGTATCGGAATAATTTCAACAAATTCCGACCAGTCTCTACTCTGGGTTAGTGCTCATACCCATAGGCTCATACCTTTCGGAATGCTGATAGCGTCGCTACCTTAACCGGCAGCTGACTGCATTTCGTTGGTTAAGATCGGTAAGATTTAGCATTTCCCATGACTTCTGCTTTCCATAAATCCTCCAAATATACTTAAATTTAAAAAAAAATCAATTAACCAAATTCAAATGCAAGCAAAACCGAGCTGACAATGCAGTGTGACCGTTTTACATTTTGCTGTTCCCATAGGAATAATTGGCTAACGCATGGAATTTTCTGAAGATGTGAAATAGCGATTTACACTGACAACATCTAATAGCCGATTTCCACATACGCGCGTTTTGTCATCGATTGCACGGTTTTTCGACCAATCCCCAAAGGTGTTTCTACTAAGTTCAGCGTCCACTTCCGTATCCACAACAGCTGGTCTGGTCTGTTTGTTTACCTTTGCGAAGCAATAAAAATGAATAAAAGTGACTTTGTTTTGCAATTGAAAAGCAACAACGGCAGCTTTTGCAGTTGAAAAAGGTTTTGCAAGTGATGAACGAGTGCTGCGTACGAGGAGTCTCACTCACGTAATATTTGGCATTTGTACAATTACATTAGTATTCCAGTTTTTATTTCTTTATTATTTCCAGCCGGTTCCTTTTGAAAGACACACGATTTTCATGGAATTCTTTCGTGTGGATGACAAATATTTTAGATTTTAGTGGAGCTGCTGCCTGGGACTTTTCGGTTTCCAATCCCACTGGACCGCTTGTCCGTCGCTCTTTTTACGCTTGGCTCATCAGCAGAATAGTGATCGATTGGGAGGCTATTCGGATTATCCAAATTCAGCTGGTCTTATTTTATTCCCAGGTGGCAGGCGTTCTGTCGGATGGCCCACACTTTGCATGCTCCTTTCTGAAACAAATATGAATGACATTATTATTATAATTGCATCTCTGCCTGTACTTTTTGGACAGCATTTGAAAACTTTCTTTTAATAAATCAGCAATGTTTATATAAATTAACATTCCGCCAATTGTTGTGCCAGCTGGTTTTGTTATCAAAATGTCTTATCGGTTCTTATCGATATTCATCGTATAAATATGAAAAAACAAGTTGGCAGAACCAGCGTTCAAAGTGGACGCAACTTATTGTGGATATAATTCAAAATGTGGCTAGTGAGGATGAAATGCTTTTGGAAAATCTGCTTAATCGCCATTTAAACGGAATGGGAACAATTATAAACGCCATGGAATCTGAGCCAATTCCAAGAGCTTTGTGGATATGCATGTAACGACAATATTTATTGCTTGTTTGATTTATTAACTAATATATTGCACATTTTATCTCAAGGATCGTTTCGGGTCATTTTTGGAGGCTGACGTGTCCAAGGCAACTCCTGCCCAATTTAAAGAATTTTTCAAAATGGAAAAAAATTTATTTTACGAACTGGATAGCAAATTGGCCCAACTCACACAGAAAGATACAACTTTTCGGCTAGCCATTCCATTAGAGAAAAGAGTTGCAATAGCGCTATAGACCTTGTGCTCTTCCGCGTAATATACAACAATTGGGCGAATGTTTGGTGTGTCCAAGGCAAATGTATGCAACATTTTAAATGAATTTAGCATGGACACATGGAAAACACTTGCACCTGAATATCTGGGATCAGATATTCTCACTCAGGACAAAGTAGAAGAATGCGTGAAAGGGTTTGAGAAACTGGGATTTCCTCAATGTTTTGGTGCGATCAACGACTGCCACATTGAAGTGATGCCACCAAAGCAAGACGCCACGGACTTTTATAACTATAAAGGGTGGTACTCCGTAGTACTTTTTGCTCTGGTAAACCATCGATACCAATTTCTTTACAGTAATATTGGCGCTCCTGGTCGATGTAACGACTCGCAAATATATGAGCGGTCCCAGCTGAAGCGGGCAATAGATGAAAGCCAACGCATGATGCATAAGTAGCACGCAAGTTCCCGTAATGCTCATTGGCGATTCGGCATTTAGATTCTCGCAATCTTTGATGAAGCCCTACCCATTTTCCACAGAAGCACCGGAGGAGCAAAAGGTATTCAATTTACATCTCTCAAAAGCTTAACGCGTAGCGGAAGATAGAGAGAGATAAATATGTTCTTGACTATGTGACTGCTTGGTCAAAATTTCCAACATCTTCTCTTGGTTGGTAGCAATCCGCTCTTGGATTCGGTTTCGCTCTTGTGAGGACTCAATCATTTTATCTGCCCTTTCGCTCAATATTCGATTCGCCTTCTGTAGATGGGAGCTTTTTCGGCTTCGAACTGCATGAGGAGTCCTTCAAGTGGACTGAAAAGTTTTCCAACAGTTCGATTTGGTTATCGTCACTTGTAGCTGGGACTGAAAAACACATTTTCATTTAAAGTTTCTTATGGCTTTAAGATAAATGAATAATTCTATAAAAACCATATTGATATCCATTTTTCGTACTTCTTATTGCTCTTCTTATATTTACGCGGTTGCATATTCCGATAACTATCGATAAAAATTGCACAGGGCTGCCCATTTTTGAGGTAAGGCAGACCCTATTGCCATCACTGATATTTTTCGGTCGTGAAGTCTCCGACCGTCCCAAATTCAAAGTCAACTGCCATAATTTTGTATGGCCGGACGACCAGTCTCGGGCAAAAAATACCAAAAAAGGTCGTACGACCGCAGTGTAAACAGCGTATAACATCTTCAGTCGCCGTAGTGAATTTTACAAAATGGCTACAAGAAAATGATAAAATGAATTTTGAAGAACAGTTAGTGGTTATTCTATATATTACTTAAAAACAGTAATTTGTACTTCGGCAGCTTAAAGCAGATCTTGTCAATAATGCGTTAGTTGCAGTAACATGCCGTAAGAGGCATAAATCTGCACATACCTAGAAGCGCTTGGATGTTAGGTATGAATTTTATATGTGCAACTCCTTCACAAGTAACCATTTTATATTTAAGAAGAAGAATCAACCTTATTAATGCTTGTAAGCAGGCTTTAAGTGGGGACCGAATGCCCCAACGTCGTTCCACTGCTGTATATTGCGCAATGTCCTTAAAGTCCTCAACACTGCCAATAATGAAAATTTGAGTTTGGCCTCAAATGAGCCCTGGTAGCAGCCAAACCGATCTAGTACTTCTGCTGAGTACTCTTCTGGTGGTGAAGATCTGCTATTGTAAGATTTGTAATTTCGAATGAAGCATAAAAGCGCATGCGTATTTCGAGGCACAAATGGTTTGATAGTGTTATTTATTCTTCTATTACCGCAACAATCCAATTAGATCGAAGTGGAAGGTAGCTTGTTCCGCTGATGCCTTTTGCATCTCCAACCGCTCACTCAATATGCCCATTAACTCCGCTTATTGGTTAGTCTTGGAGTTTATACTGGTGGCCTGTCATCGCTTCCAGAAATGATGGTGTCACAATACGACACCTCTGAGGGGAGTTCTATAAGCTGTTTCTCGAAATTGTTGGTTCGGAATTTTTGACGTTATTGAATTAATTATGCATATTTTCCAATTTCCTTTCGTTAACATTGATTAAGTTTCGCATTAGTGGTGGACCAAAAACTATCGTGAAAATACTGATTGTAGCGAAGTAAAATAAGAACATCCCCAGAAGATGTTGGCATGATGATACAATTTCGGCACAGCAAATGCTTATGGAACATCTTTGATAATGATGTTAGATGTTAAATGTGCCGGAGTGTGAACAGCCTAAGCTGTCGATTCCGCTGTCGAAAATTTAGTATATCTTAGTACTTAGCTTAAGGAAAAGTGAGCTTGAAAATGTTTATTCGACGAACTATAATTAAAGTTATAATTTCAAAAACTTTACGGTATCGGTTGCGGTGTCTAACTCGGCCGAAAGCTATATATATATAGGTACACAGAAAAAAAAAAGATCAAATATCAGGCCTATCTTTAAAAATATCAAAATAATATCAATTTATCATATCAATGGGATACTATTTTCACCTAAACATATGGACGGATAATATCATCTTGATATTTGTTTCAGATGAAGGCCGATTCGATACTCAAAATACCCGTATGATACTAAATATCGTGATCTATATTGGAGTCGACTTGAACTTTGCTTGACTTCCACGCGTCGTTGGCACCCTGGCTCTGGCTCCTTCTCGACTCTCAGCAGCTTTTCTGCTACGTTGTTTCGCTCGTACTTCGTTTGGCTCTTACGTATTTCGATTAACGTTTAAAATACTTCTCGTTGTCTTCATCGTGATGTTGTCTAGGCTTGTAAGGTGATGCGTCTCTATAACAGTGAAATCTGGAACAGCTATATTTCAACCCACATATTTATAAAAGGAAAATTACTCATACGACACGTACACTAAGGACTGTAAGGAAAAGAAACAAGATTTTTATTCTGATTTGAAATGTAATAAAAATTTTCTGTCATACTATTTTTATTAAATTTTACACTCTCCTTTCCTAAGCCGTAGGAAAGTATTTTTTTAAGGTCTTCCGAATTTTCAAAAAAAAATTTTGATCTTTTTCAAATAACCATTGACATTTCCCCAACAATTCATTTCTTAGATCTAAGGTTGTACCACAAAATCTGTAGTTTATTTCAGTCTTTATCAAATTTTAATATTCAAAAAGTCAACCACATGGAAAATAGAGCAGACCCAGGAAAGCGTTTATTTCGTTCAAATGTTGAATTGATTTAAAAATGAAATCAACGGCAACTGATTTTAATTGACATACAAGGACCTCAATGCGAGTGAATGCATCGTTTCGTCTTATCTTTTTGATTTTATTCGCTAAAATTACACTTTTGCCCACTGTACATAGAATCGATTAGGCAAAACGACTGCATATAGTCTCAGCTTATTAATGCTGATGAATACACATCTCTGCAGACTTCAAATTATATTATTTCCTTGACATATTATATTCCTTCTTAAAATTGCAAGCGGCCCCTCAAAGTTCCTATAGCCAGCACCTCCAGTGTATAAAGCCAACTTGAACGGCAGCATATTGTAAATCTATTGAACTGGGAGGGAGGGCACAGTTTGGTGTGGGGTCGTTCCGAATGGGTGACATGTGCTGAGAGGGCAATGAGGCTATAGCGAATTTCGATTGCGATGGCAAAAGCAGTGAGAAGGCCAAAGAAAAAATCATAGCATACATATAAGCGCAGCATTTTGTTGGAGCCATAACTGAAGGTTATTGAGAAAATAAGATGTGAGGCGACCTGGAAATAATCAATGCAAAGAAAAAGAAAATAACATTTACGACAAATTACGTAATAATAAAATTTCATTTAAGTTAAAATGGCAAAAATGTATGAATAGTCTGCAGCTGGATATAGGGGAATCATTCTTAGCTCTCACTTATCGGCTCAGTTAAGAGAGTATTTAAGCAGTCAAAACACGACCGAATGTTCAAAATAAATTTCTTAAAAAAACAATTTCGGCACCTTAAAATGCTGTTGAATCCTTTAAGAAATTCGTTTTTCAGTCTCATAGTGCTGTAAGATGTGTAGAACTACGAAAAATTAAGAAGTTTATAGCTAAAATAACAAAACATTTTTAAGAAAACTAGAGGTCATTAAATACCATTATAGAAAATAAGCAATAAACTTGAAATCAGAGGTGTCACGGAAATCTCTTCCAACCAAAAACCAATTCTCGGTGTCCCAGAAATCTTCTTCGGTTGGTTTCAAATCTCTCGTGTTTCGAAAAGAGATTTAGCAAAATTCACCACTCAAACAATTTTGGTAGGAGACATTTTGAAAATGTTAAAAACATAATTTTTCTGGAAAGGTTGCATCAAATGATCTAAATATTTAATTTGCATTAGTATTATTTTAATTTTAATCTAATATATAATAAAATAATTTTAATATTTTTTTTGTTCAATAATTGTTTCAAAACCAACCGAAGGCTGACATAGCCTTAAAACCAACTTGCCCCTCAACCGCAGCTAGCGCCATCTGTCTATGCTGGCGCCATCTATGTAACAACAAACGGGCTAAGGTATGCCAGGTTTTACTTTATGACTGGCGGTGAATATGACTTAAATTTGTATTATAATTTAAAAACGCATCATAAAACATAAAACACAATCAAAAGAGTGTGCGTCAATCGCAGAGTGTACGACCACTATGCAATACGCCTGGATTTGATGATTTGATCGAAATCGAAAACGAGAAAACGAAACGAAAATGAAAGAATCTTTAAGTTGTTGGCCAATTTAATTTCCGCTACAACAACAAACATTTTGTTAGGAAATCTTACAGACCGCAAATCAATCTGACTTGTCGTTTTCAGAAGTTGTGCTAAAGAGTAGACGAAATAAAAAATAGTTGATATTAGAGACATTGAAATAAGTATTTAAAATTATAAAGTAGCTAGCAGGTATCCGGCTCGCGTTGCTAGCAAAATTCGCGATTCTATAGACCTTTCGATCTTCAACATCCGTCTATTTACCAGTCTTCATGATAATCTAAATTCATAATAAAATTTTGCAAAATTTCGCGACTATTTGGTTCGTTTGATCAACACCTCATATTTTTCCGTCTTGATGTCAATGAAAACTCATATAAGAATTTGAGCAATTTTCTAATTTTTTTAAACTGATTGAGCGACACCTCCTATTTACTTGTCTTCAATTACCAACCATCAAATCTTCGCTTTAATCTAATTTCATTATACAATTTTGCAAATTTTGCGAATGTTTGGTCCGTATAATATTCACACCACAACCATGACGAAAGAGGCACATGGCGGAGTCCTGTCGCCTCTTCTATGGAACCTTGTGGTCAACGAACTATTACTAAAATTCTGCAGGAAAGCACACCAGATAACCGTAAATGCCGACGACATAGCATAATTATCATAGGGAAATGTCCATCGACTCTCAGCTCAATCATGGACTCCACTCTCAAAGAGATACTAAAGTGGACCACAGAAGCCGGACTTTGTATCAATGCGGAGAAGAAGGACCTGATTCTCTTCACCAAAAGATACAAGGTACCGCAATGGACTTCACCTACAATAAATTGCACACCGCTAACGCCGAAGAACTTCGTAAAATACCTTGGAGTAGTAATCGATAGTTAGCTGTCATGGAGACTCAATATGGAGGAAAGGGTGAAAAAGGCAACCAATGCGCTATATGCATCCCAGAAGATGATAAGCAGCACTTGGGGCCTCTAACGCACTGGCTCTTCGTCTCAGTAATACGACCGATACTACTACATGGCATATTGGTATGGTGGCAAGCCACGGAGAAGTCCACATATCTGAAGCTGATGGAAAAGGCCCATGCCTGCCGCAATAGTCTGCATAACGGGGGTGCTGAGGTCCACTCCAACAAAACTACTTGGACAACCTTGCGCAAAAGACGGCCCAACGTCTTTGTGCGGCAGGCCCAATGGCGCTACAAAGCTATGGACACAGCATGGTGGGTAGAGCGATCAACAGTAGTACGGACTACATGATTCCAAAAAACCAACTTCACAGGCGGATCAGCACTACTGGGACCAGAAGACTGGCGTACAGGACTGACCCAGGAAGCAATGCACCTATTCCCAGACGGCTCAAAGATGGCCTCAGGAGTCGGAGCCGCCGTATACTGCGATGAGCCGGACTTAAGAATCTCCTATAAACTGCCAAACCACTGCACCATATTCCAGGCGGAAAAATACGCACCAAACAATCAAATAAACATATACGTTGACAGCCAAGCGGCAACCAAAGCAATGCAGAGACACGCTATTAACTCCAAAAATGTTCTGGCAAGCAGGGAGGCAATAGATTCCCTCAGCATCTCTAGAAAGGTGCAAGTCTATTGTATTCCCACCCACTGGGGCATTGATGGAAATGAAATGGCTGACAGTCTTGCAAAAGCCGGAATTGCACTAAGCCTAGAAGCAACACTAATCATATCTATCTCCAAACAGACGCTATACAGCAAGATGGAGGAGATAGCGGAGAAAGAAGCCGAGGTAAAGTGGAAGAACACAACCGGCTGTAGAATCACGGCAGCGGACACCTGCAGGAAATGTAAGGAACCTGGAGTCGTCGAAACTCTGGAACACCTCATCTGCAGCTGCCCAGCGATTGCTGAGACAAGATTAAGACATCTGCACTCCCCAAGTCCCACCTCTCTTGTAGAGGCGGCAAGGAAGTCTCCCAAACAACTATTGGCATTTGCCAAAACGTCAAAGATCCTCTTGGATTTCTAGTGGTACCCAGAAAAAGCACCCGGCCTCACTAAGGACTGTAAGGTCTACCTGTGGCCCCTACAAAGGGCCAGCCGGAACTACCTACCTAGCATGATCCACACTTCATAATTAATCGTCTATTTACCCATCTTCACGACAATCTAAACTTATATAAGATTTTTTGCAAAATTCCGCAATTTTTTCAAACCTATTGAACGACACCTTCTTTTTGCCCGTCTCCAATTGCCAATTAATAAGTCCTTATGATAGTCCGAGCTAATTTTTAAATTTTTGCAATTTTCCCCCGTCAATTTAGCCGTCTTTTTGGACTGAGCTAATCATTTACGAGTCTACAATTGTGATCTGTCAAAATTTAGCAAATTTTGTTATTTTTAATGCCGTATACAATTTTGTAAATTTCGCGTTTTTTTTTTGACAGTTCGGTCTACCCGTTAGATCTACACATCCTACTTACCCGCCAGATTACCCGTCTTTTTTTTATTCTAAACTTAAATGAAAATTTTACAATTTCCCATTTTTTTGGCCCAGGTCTGTTTATCTGCAGTTGTCTGCGCTTTCGTAAATACTCAAATGAAAATTTGGCATATTTCGCAGTTTTTGGTCTATACTTCTTATATATGAGTCAACAATTGCCATTTATCCAATCTTCATAATAATTAGGTTCCATTGGATCTATACCACCTCTGCATTGACATCAAAACATCAAAAGCTCTAATAAATATTCTCATAATAGTTTTCGCGGTTTTTTGGACCATTTAAATAAAAGTTATATAGTGTTCAAACATGAACATGAGACGAGACTTCAAACCAAATGTAGCATTAGATATCACATTCACATCGCACAGCCGATCATAACTCAGCATCATAAAATATGTCATTGTCATTGGCAATGTGTAGTCCTCCCACGAATGCAATTTTATATTTACATTCACGGATGTGACTACACTCACATCCTTAAGATAAGATTAGAAATAAGGTATGAGAAATTCTGAATAAAAGGTACCTCGCTCACACTGAGCATGTTAGTACAACTGAAACAGTGAAACAGAAACAATTGAAATAGTACAACAAGCGTGCTCATCGAAAGTGTATAAATCTATGTCCAACTCCAGGTTATAAACTATCTGAGGGCCAAATTTCATTAAGCCATTTGTTCGTGATATAGTAACAAACAGCCAAATAGATTTAAAGAGTAAATAAGAGCTTAGCAAATTCAAAGTATCGAGATGGTGACAGCTCTGGTGGCTGTCGATATACACAACCACGTAAGCAGGCCATCCACCCAGCTGTTGATTAAACCGGGGTCCAAACCGAGTTGGATAAGTCAAAACGTTACCAAATTGGATGAACTTGGGAACAGCAAAAAATAAAACGTTTTCGTTAACCAGTCCGTTAACAGGCCTGTTAATTTAATATTGTTATAAGAATACTTTTACTTGTAAATAAATTTTCGAAATAAACCTGTTAAATTTAACTTCCGTTCCTTAAAGTATTTACTTCACATTCCCCTAAAGATTCCCATCATTTCTTTTGGTTTAAACATTTTATTCTTCTTACCCTCCTCCAGTTTCAGCTAATCGACCCTCTTTAGACATTTTTATATGGCCAACACAAAAAAAAGCAACCAGAACAGCAAGCACGTTAACTGACAGCCGCCCAAGGGCAAATGTCCAGTTCTTGTTGAGAGTTCACATGCGAGGCCGAGGCCAGCGATGACCTTCTCATCTCACTTTTAACTATTTAGCTGGTCAAGGGTGCTGCGGCTGATGCTGATGCGGCTGCTGCTGTTGTGCGTAAATATTTTCCGTGCTTTTGAATGCAAATTGGTAGGCAGCACAGAAACAGAAAAGTTTAAAAAAAAAATGGTTCTATCTATCAACTCTTCCTCTCACCTACTTTTATTTCTATTTCTGGCCTGCTGTTTTCACGCCTCGTTGCTTGGAGCCAGCACCACCCGCTGGCTAGCAAACTGCCTTTCGTCGTCGCTGTTCTTGCTCGCAGTTGACATGCTCACCAAACGACGGACTAGTTTCGCACAACTTTTGCTTGGCCATTGTTCAAAGTTTTTGCACAGCGTCCTGGCGAATTCAGAGATTAGTCTTCCACTTGGCTAAATCTGCTGCACTGGCTAGGCAAAGTTATGGCTATCGCAGGCGATAGCCATGGCGGCCACCTGGGCGCCCCCCCATTTTCTACTTCTCTCTCTCGCTGTATTTGTGTCACTTTATTTGTATTAATGGCACTTGTGCATCCTGCGGCGCGACTACAATAAGTAATTTGATCGAGTGGAGAATGCCGACTGCTCACCACGCACTCCAGGCCAACTACAACGCCCCTTGCATTGTGGCACAAAAAATTTTGAAAAAAAAGTGTGTAAAAGAGGAATATGAAAACTAAGATCAAGTTGAAGATTGTATACTCTGAACTAAACTAAGATAAGAAACAAAACTAAGAATAATAAAATATTTAAGTGCCATTTTTTGTTTGTCCTGTCAGATATAGAATTCTCCTTTGGGTTTAAGTGGAAGCAGTTTTCTAGCCAAATCGAACAAAGTAGAGCACAAAATGCTTATACCTCAGCTTACAATTGTGTAATAACCAAAAGCCAATGGCCATGCATCGCATAAAACTCAGTTGGGCATTCCGTGACTTTAACTTAGCCAAAGGAGCAGCAGGAGCAGCAGGAGCAGCCCGGAATGAAAGCAAATGCTGAATGCAGAGCAACGTCTAACAACGGCAGCCGAGTGCAAGGGATTAAACACTCTAGATTTTATTAGATAAAACCCAGTGAACAGCAAACGAAACGAATTTCCAGCGAGGTCCCTACCTACCTCCACCACCTTATTCTCCTCCTGCCAGCTTCCAGCACACGAACATCATAAATTCTGTGACAAATGCAGGTACAAAGTGCTTCCCAGTGGCAAACTTTTGCTCATCCAAGATAAGAGTACGGTTGAGGCCTCCCCCATTTGCTACCCCCCAAGCTAATTGCCAAAACTTTAAGCTCTCGTTCTATCATGTGTCGGGTCGTATAAATTTTAATACCAATTGATTTGCACATATCCACAAAACATTTGCATTAAGTTGTCAATTGTGGAAGATCAACTTCATCTCTTGATTAGCTCTGATTGTTGGGGCCTTAATGTGCAATCCAGCTGATTGCGTCAAAGATACGGAATGTGGGCAATCGGGTGTCGTCTGCATAATATTTTCAGTTTTAGTGCGGCAGTTGTGGTAACAAGTGACTTGAGCTAGTTTTGTTATTGAAATGAGCGACGAAACATAGCCACGCTCAAACACAGAGATACAAACAAACATTGTACAGTGCACACATCCTACTTATGCGGGATGGCGGGGTGGTGTCTGTGTGTGTTAGTTTGGAGGCCAGGACCACACTCGCACGCATGCATAAGTAAACAAACATAAACATTTGCTCCAACACGCCAAGTATAAAATGGCATAACAAGCAGCAAACCACAAAAGCAGCAACAAGGATAACAAGAATTCAAAGAAAGTCACCAGGATCATTTGATGAACTGAAGATACTCTACTCTTTATGATTTCCATTCACCATATGCACAGGCTAAAGGATAAGTTAGAATAGTTCAATGAAATTTAAGTGTTCAAAGAAAGATTTTTACTTCATTCCAAGAACTTTGAACACGATTTTATTAATTATGTTAAAAATTCTAAGCAGGAACCCAACAAGAAATTTTTAAGTGACCGTCATATTACCCCTAACCGAAACCGAAATGGATGCTATATTGGTTAACCATAATTGAAACAAAACTGTTGATTGTTGTTTAAAGTTTAACAAAGTTCAGTCAAACTATTTACAATTATGAACTTAGACTATTCCTTACATCTAACAATGGGGAATTTAATGAGAACAGATGATAGTACTTGTTGTAACTTAGGCAGAGATTACGAAAGGGTTCATGATGAGCATAATTCGTGAGGCAAGAATTTAAATAAATCGGAACGTAATTTCTCGTTACCTTTACCGGAACCGCAAAGCTAATTAGGCTAAGCAGAGCGCTTGAGTCAACCTCACCTGACAGTAGCTTATGAAGGAAAAGCACACTAAGGTAGATCCTGCGTTTATCCAATTAGCGTATTCTGTGCTCGTATGGTGGTAGATGCCTATTGGGATCCCAATTTAAGCCACGCAGGGTGAAAAGTAAAAACTGTTTTTGTACACATTCGAGTTGATCCTGATATTTCTGGTAGTGTGGAGACCAGACTCATGATCCATACTCAAGAATAGGTGTGACCAGAGAAACATATAGTTGTTTTGTGACATAAAGCGACATTAAATTATTTAGATCTTCTTTTGTTAAAGCCAAGAACACACATAGCTTTATAAGCAATAACCGATATATGACCATTGAAACATAACTTGGGCACGAATTGTATACCCAAGTCACCGACTTGTAGATGCGCTGCAGTGGCTTATCCTCATCAATCATGTGGTCGTAGAGTTAAGGCGTATTACGACAAAAAGTTAAATATTTACATATCTCTTTATTGAGAGGCAGACAGTTAATCAGGCATCAATTATTGAGACAGTTTAAGTCACTTTGTAAGAGAAAATGAACGACCCTTTGAATGCACCCACTGCTTAAAGACCTTTAACCAAAGAAGTACCCTGGATAATCACCTTCGCACTCATACAAGCGCAGATTGCGACTGATTCTCAGACACTCAGTGAGGCAAGACTTTGGCCAGTAATCAGCTCTTATGATATGGAACACGCAACTACTACCACATAAACGAAAGCATCCATTAAGGTCGATCCTGCCAGGAAAGGAAGTATTTAAAAGCATTTACTTAAATCAATAACCAGGATATTAACATGAAAGCTAAGTTCTCACAGACAAATGATTTGTCCGAATATATATGAAAATTTCGAAAAATAGTCATGATTTCCGATATTTCAGAACTTAAATATAAAACTATGGTTTCATAAGCCAATAATTTGGTCATATATGGCCTAAAAGTTCCCGTATTTGGCCAACTTAGCGAAATATTCTTCAAAATTTGGCAAAATTATTTGCGTGTGGCACCTTAGCTTTGGTTAGCAAGCAAAGCTAGACCTTTCTTAATATCATGGTCACACTGCGTCTTTTGTATGGAGCTACGAAATCAAAAGACTATGTAAGACTAGCCGGCTGAGCTTTTACTAAAATATATAAAGGGCGATCCATTATGAAGTTTTTTTTTAATTAAAAATAAAGTTCAAATAATGGAATTGGGTGGTATTATGGGCTAAAAGAACTATCTCGGATATTTACTTTTTAAAGATCATTTCATTCAAATTTTTGCCGCGACTACGCCGTAAATGATCCATTCGGATGGTACAATTTTGGATCACTCTTTGCAGCATTGCTACACACACACAAAGGCACATTTCTGGCTAAATGAATGCGTCAACAAACAAAATTGTCGCATTTGGGCTGATGAAAAACCGGAAGAGACTCGAACTGCCGTTAAATCCATAAAATTGCACTGTTTGTCGTGGTTTATAGGCTGCTGGAATCATCGTATTTTCTGTATTTCTTGTCAGTGGAATTTACAGCTTAAGGTCGAGTCTGAACTGCATAGATTAGAAATGGCAACAGCAGCTTATACCTTTTTTGGCCTCTTTATTAATGCCTCGCTAAAAACTGAATTTTACCGAATAGACATCAGATGAAATTAAATAAAAATGTTCTTGTGGTTGTAGAAGCGCACATCTAGTGGGGCCAAAGGAATAGTTGGTCCAGAGGTTGCGGATTGTTTTTCAGGAACGTCTTATCAGAAATGAATAAAATAAAAAAAAAAGTGAGGCTTGCAGTTTTTATAAGCCCGGCAAAAAAATTGTTGTAGTTGGGAATAAAAGTAAAGTTGGCTAGCCTTATTTATGGATGTTATCACCCACTGTGGAATGAGTATCCGGCGGCGTCTACAGATTCATTCAAGTTTTGTGTTTTTATGTTAGTTTAGTTTGTGAGAAAATAGCATGCCATGACTTGGTAATCTTGCTCATATGGCTAGAATCAGATTCAGTTTCAGTCAGTTACAGTTTAGTGCTAGACAAAATTTTACATTCTATTTTATTGTTGTTTATATTTATAGTATATTTTTCCAAATTTTTTCTCGTGGTGAGTATATAAAGAAAGTCTTCAACAAATTGAAGGATCCATTGATATGCTGCATATATATATAAGCATTTTCTCAATCCCAGCGTTATCTATTCTAGTTACCAATTTAGTGGAGAAGCCATGGACAACAATCATGTCAAAAGCAAGCAGGGATCCAGAAAGAATGAAGGATTCTTGTTTTTCATGAGCGAATTGGACAGACGTCACCCGGGCTTGAGCCCGCTACGCCTCGCCACGGAGAGCGCGAAATTTTGGAAGCAGCTAAGCTGCAACGATAAGGAGATTTTTCGCGTAGCGGCGTCTAAAAGCGAGTATCGTTGCAACGATAATACGGATTGTGGCACCCCGAAACGATCTAAATCTGCATCTGCATCGTCAGTATGCCGTACCAAAAAGCGCAAGCGTAATCCTTGCGCCAAGAAACGCAAGCCAGCTTGCCCCAAGCGCAGGAAGCGCAAGCCCAGTTGCGGGAATAAGAAGCGGTGCAGCAAACCGGGTCCCGTGACAAATAATGGGTACCTCAATTTCATCCGCGCCTATAGACGAAAACATTGCGGTCTGAAGCCAAAAGACCTAATCAGAAAGGCAGCTCGAGCCTGGGCAAAATTAAGACCTGAAAAAAAGGATCGGTATCGACGCCAGGTGAGTCGCAGTGAAATGTGTGTCCAAACAAATCATTAATGTTGTTTTATTTTTTTGTCTAGGCCTGCAAAGTCTCACAGAGCCCGCGACACAAACGCCGCCGGGTGTGTACCAAAAAATAAGAAGCTCAAACATAGCCAAAAGTTAACTCCAGTCTGCTATCCATGTATCTAAATTTTATGTCAAGTCGTAGTATTTTGAATGTGTAATGGAAGCACCCAAGCTTCCGGTGTTCAAATAAACCATAAAAAAAAATTTTATTTTGAATGTTTTTAATTATGTTAATCTTATAACCCTTCATAGCCGCAAAAGACGTCTATTCCAGATTGATTCCAGATATGAAATAAATCGGTGCTGCAAACCGGTTTTTAATCGAGCTCGTTCAAACCCGGAATGTTGACATAGTTTCACTGTGAACCAAACCTTAAACCGATCCATGTGTGAAAGTATAATAAAACCAAAATGTATATCTTGAAAAAATCTGATATTGCCAAGCGTTTCTTTAACTGGTGGACACAGTAGAACAAAATAGTGCGGTCTTTCAAAAAATTCTTGATGGAGGTATAAATTAGTGTTAAAAGCGACACCCATGCCTAAGCTTTTAGATAGTCAAAGTTTAAGCCTAGTACTGAGGGCGTTAGAATTTTCCTTTCGTCGCAGTATTTCACATAAATAGAAACACTTTCTAAAAGCATATGAGCATCAAAGCAAAGTCTAGGTGTTACTAATTATATGAAATACTGTGACGTAAGGAAAATACGGACGCCCTCAGTACTAGGTTTAACTGAATTATTCTCCAACGCAAGAAACAAGTGCCTAAGGCTGCCTCACACTGAGATCATGTACATGAAACATGATAATCTAGTAGTTTTGCTTGTTGCTATCTTTAAAACATGTGAATCGTTTGTCAAATTCATAGTAGAATCATGATCAAATGCAGGCCTACTAGGCAATAATGTCTCGTGTATCAAGTAAATGCTCTGTGTTGAGGCAGCCTTATAATGTAATTATGTAAAAAGGCCTCTACGCAGTTGTGAAGTAATGTAAAAGTTTCATACAAAACATTTTACGTCTGCCTAAGTTTCCACACTTTTTGTTAAAACTTTTACATTACTTATCATTACTTCACTACTCCGTATTAATGAAGTAATATTTTGCATAGCTTGTTTTCAGTATGAAAGTTATCTCCGCAAAAATTTCTCAGATTTGCAGGCTTCAGTTCTGGTTTTTTATTCTCTACTAGCTAGGTTTTAATCATACGCAATTTATCCAAATTTCTTATATTTAAATATTTTCTGCATTAAGATTTATTTTTATTTCATCCCTGCACTACAGTTGATTGATTGTGCAAGTCAGTGCATACAAAAATATTTCCATGATTTAGAATTTAAAGAAATTCTTACGATAATTTAAAAGCACTTGCAAAATATTGATTTTCAGTTGGCGAATATCAATTTGTTTAATTTATTTATGCAAAATGTTAGCTTTATTCTCTAATAGCGACGAATATTTTGATATTGTCGTACGAACAGATAGCCATAGCCACTAGGGCAATTCACACGCATACGAACGGACTGCACACTGAGTGTCAGGGTCAGTCACAGTCGGCGCTTTAACTGCAACTGCAGAACATGTCAGGTATCCAGAATTTTTAGGCTGAAGTTTCCTTCTATTGACAATAAAATTCGATCTCGTCCCGTTTGGTTTTTCGTGCCTCTGACTGACCCTAGCCCCTTAAGGCCAATTTCTCATCTTCTGTGTCAGTTGAACTTACAATATTCGATTCGTCTGCCACGGAAACATTTTTAATTATTTCTTCTATATTCTTTACCATTGTCCATCCATGGTATTTAATCGCGGTTCTATGTTATTTATCATACAGCCTTATTCTCAATTTCAGTTCCACAAAACTATTTCGAAAGTAAAATAACTCACAAATATCAATCCATTAAGCGGCAGTGGAACCTCTAGTTTATAAAAGCAATTCCGAAGTAATTTCACGTGGAATTCAGAACACGAAAACATTTCAAAATTGATGCGGAACTATTTTTGAAAAGTATGTGAAATTGAGAAAAAGACGAATGATCGTGTTATGATATGTGCGTCATTTGTGTCCTTAAAAGCAGTTTCTTCAGTAATTAGCGGTTATACTACGGTGAGTGGAAAATAGGGTAATTTTCTTAGCAAACCTGACCATTTCATTTTGTTCATTTGTTGGTTACTTTTTTTTGAGCATATGAAGTTATTAAACTCCAACTGGTAAGGAATAAAATAAATAGATTCTCCGCCTAATCTTGGCTGGAGTGATTTGAATGTTAGCACATGAGAGTGTAACTTACAGCTCAACGTCGAATCTGAAAGGCTTACGCAATTTATCCAAAAACTTGCTGGAAATTTCTTCTGCATTTAGATTTATTTTTATTTTATCCCAGTACAAAATTTTCTTATATTGATTGTGCTAGTCACTACGGTCATACAAATATTTCCATGATTAAGAACTGAAATCAATTTAAAGCACATGCAAAATATTGTTTTTTAGCTAGTGAATAGCAATTTGGTCAATTTATGTATGCAAAATGCTAGCTTTACTCTCTAAGAGCGACGAATATTGCGCTATTGTCGTTAGAGCAGAGTTTTCCAGCCATAGCCACTGGGGGCCGAACAAATTCGTCAGTTTAGACGCATACTGAGTGTCGGGGTCAGTCGCAGACGGCGCCTTAACTTCAACAGCAGAACATGTCAGGTATTCTGATCACGACCTTAAAGATTTTTGAGGTTGCGCAGAATTTTCATCCCGACTTGAATTTTAAGACTAAACACTAGATTGGACCTGCTGAGTATGAAATGTTTAAGGTAATGGTCTCACCCCCTATCTGTATACTTAGTCTCTAAAGTTTTTGTGAATAACTAATACGCAGTGTTGCCTATTATGATATATTTTGTATATTGTATAAATGTTTTTTTTTTATCGAATAGACAGCAGATGAAATTAAATTAAAAATGTTTTTATTGTTGATGAAGCGCACATCTAGTGGGGCCAAAAGAAAAGTTGGTCCAAAGAAATGGATAAAATAAAAAATTAAGTGCAAGAATTAATATAGAAAATATATAATATAATAGAAAACCTCACACACGGCCTGCGGCTTGAATTGTTGTATTTGGGAATAAAAGTATACATTGGTTCGCCTTATTTATGCCAAGAAGTTATCCCCACCGGGGAATACGTATCCG
>JBAMBO010002629.1:0-94358 GCA_037044535.1 Lordiphosa magnipectinata | reverse complement strand
CGTCAACGTCCATAACGTAATTGTTAGATAGTGTTGCACCTACCGCCATAGGAATATTAAAGAACTTTTCTTCGAAGTTGTAGCGGTCTATTTTAATTGCTACATTTGACTTAAAAACAGTCTTTAGTTGCATTTCACAGAAAAAAATGGTTTCGGATTATATGTAAACAAAAAACCGCCATCCATGGTCCTCCAATTTGCGTTTTTCTTAGACGTTTGTTATGTTTATAAAAATTTTCTACATGGTGAGTTATTCGCGGTTTTTTAGCCAATATAAGATGGAATCACTAAATGGCAACTAAATTTAAGCCTGAGCCTTTTGTAACATTCTCTGCATGGTATTTTTGTTGTCAAATAATTCAAATCCAAATACGGACTTAACGGCCAGGGACTTTATGTCCGGGCCTAAGGCCCAGGAAAGTTCTGAGCTATATCTCAAAGTTGTGATCGAAATTTTTCAAATCGGCTTTATGTCCGTGTGCTTTATGTCATGTCACCATATATTATATTATATATTTTTAGTTTTCGAATTTAACTTTGAATTTTATACGTCCACGTCGTATTTAACTAATATAGCATTCTTGTGATTTCATGAGTCCATACAACTTTTTAGGGGACTCATTATAAATTTTCCGCTAGAGAATAGGCGTTCCACGCTATCCTGCGTAGCTGGAACAAAAAGCACGACTTTCGAAATCTCATACATTTCTGGGAACTTTTTGGAGGATTCTGACCACCAGTTGAGAATGTTTTCATGGTTTAGAACACGTTTAAGTGCGAGAAAAGTCTTAATGGAATCCAGTAACTGTTTTGCTAGAGACGACAAATTTTTTTATATTTCCAATTTGCAGTGTATCGAAATGGAAATAAAATCACACAAAACAAGATTTTCGGCTTGAAGTTTAGTTGTGGCCACCTCCGCTGGTTCTAATATGCGTACAATTTCGCAGACTTCTCGAGTGGGCAAACAATCGAGCTGAATTGTATTGGCTAAGGACTGATTTACAAAAAATATAGTGTACTCAATTGCTCTTCAAAATTAAGTACATTGAATATATATATTATATTATATTTTATTTAACAACCGAAATATTCACCAAAATATTTAGTAGAAACAATTTATATGGCAGAACAACGTTTGGAGTGTCAGCTAGTAAATTATAGCTTATTGACGTGGAGCCTGCTAAAAGTTCTATGATTGATATTGAAAGAGGTCACTAAAACAGTCACGTTGTGAAAGCCTTCATCTAAAACTTATTGGGCTTATTCAAGCTGCGTGATTTCTGGATGTTCAAATCGAGTTGTTTACGACATATATTTCACTACTAACCGAACCTTAAACCGAACCAAGTATGACAAAATTTTTAAACCTGATCCTATACCGGCTTGGACTGTATAGGTTTGGCTCAACAAAAATTATACCCTTAAATATCTGAGTACTTTAAAGCGGTTTTTATACTCTGTAACAAAGGCACACAAAGAATATTGAGTTTGTGCAAAAGAATGTAACAGGGAGAAGGATTCATTCGATCCTATAAAGTATAAATATTCTTGATCAGCATCAACAGCCGATTCGATAAACTTCTGGGACTTAAACTTTTTATACTTGCAATCAGATCAAGTATATTTTCAATTTTAGCCAAGTGCGGGAGGGAGCCCCTGAACGATACTCAAGATATGACCAAAAGAAAGTTCGCTGCAGCAGCGCTGTTTTCAGCTGCTTCTTCAGATACAGACTAAATAACAGTCGGGCATGACCGACTTTTTTACTGGTTTTGTTACCTTCTTTTTTAAAATTCTGAATAGTTAGTGATGTAGCCAAAATGACTAAAAATTAGAGCCTTGATTTAGGTTTACTAAATGACTCTCGAAAACAGTTAAACAGCTTATTGGTAATATTATTCATAGACTTCAAATCTTAAATATGACTTCAATCTCACTTTCAAAAGATGTAGATGATTTCCTAAAATATAACGATTATTTGCATTATTTTATCCTTCGGATTTTTCAAATCATCATTGACTCAAGTCATAGCTAAACAGATTTTTCCAAATATGAAGAACACCATCACCTAAATTCCACGAACCTTAAAATTAATATACTTACGGTGCCCAAAGAGTGATAGTGTGCCACCAGCAAATAAGGCATAGTAAAGAGCGTAGAGTACATAACACCTGCCGTCCAGCTAAATACTATTACACTCATCTTTTCACGAGTTAATGCCATAAGCGTCATTCCAATGCAATAGAATGCAAGTCCTCCAATATATACGGATTTAGCCCTTTAATTAGAATTAAAATAATTAATTAATTTAAAAATTGCCCTACTATAGGGAGTGGGTAAAATTAGGTTCCATACTAAAATCTCGGAAGGCCCTATATATGCATGTATATTTACGCATGTCCTTGAAAATTTTCCTTAAGGGGTTACATACAGTTAAGTGGACCAACAAAATCGATTTTTTAAAATTTTTCCTTTAAGACATTTAAATCCATTAATGTACATTTATCATTAACAGTATTTTAACATTATTTTTGTGTAAAAAATAAAATTTTGAAAGGTGCTGCAGGTGATCTCAAGGAGCACCACTCTCAAAAAGCGCTTTGCGGTGACCATGATATTGGACTTGATCATCCAAAATAAAGTAACCAAACGTATTTGGTTAAAGTATTGTAAAAACATTATTTTTTCACCCAAACTGTGGGTGAGAAAAATTTTTCGATTAATTAATTAACAATTTATTTTAAAAGCCCGATTGAAGAAATCGACTGGAACACGGTCTTCTCCGATTCAGATAGACCGGGATGATTTGATAAGTTTTTTCTGATTGGGTAAATTTAATGCATGCATAATTTCCTTGAGATGTGAACGATGCCTTAAATTCCATAGAAATTGACTTTTGCACTCCGAAAAGACATCCGCCAGAGGCACGTCCTCTTGAAGCCGTCCTAGTTGCCAGTTGCCAGTGAAGAAGGTGGTCGGGGAAGGTAGTCGTAATCCGAAAAATCATTTTTAACGAATGTCTCATATAACAGGAATATTTCGTGATTCCTAATAAATTCAAAAAATCCGCTATGTAAGCGCGTGTTGGCCAGACCGGCAATGTTGTAAGACAATATCTGTACTTTTATTGATTTAATTTTCTTAATGCTATTCTTAACTAATGTATAATATCATCATTACTATGTTCTGCATTTAGTTTTTTATATGGACGTTGACGTTCAATGCGCAGTACGTTCAACTGGCCCATGAGACACCAAGCCTAAGCTTGTTACGCGCGAACCCCAAGCAAAATAGCAGCCCACCACCCGCCCAACCGACCGAGAGGCGCAGCCACTAACGTGCGACACGAAATCGCGAAGGAAGAACATAAAGTAATGTTAATTACGGGCTAAATAAGTTAAAATATAAATTTTTATGGCAGGAAGAGAAGCTTCAGAGTTAATTATTCGGTACAGTTTATTGTAATCAGCACAGAGGACATGAAACGGTTCATGCAAGGCATAGTTAGTATTACAACGATGTAGTGATAGGGGGATAAAATTACGAGTCGGTCTAATAGGAACGTTGAGGTTAATTTGGCCAACCAACTCAGTTGAATCCATTTCACCATAAATTAGTCTATGTATAAAGATTACTCCAAGCATAACTCTACGGTTAATAAGGGAGGTAAGGTTAATCAAAAGAAGTCTACTAGAGTACGATGGTAAACGGACATCAGGATTCCAGCCCAAACCACGAAGAGCAAACAATAAAAACTGTTTTTGCGCAGATTCAATTCTATCTTGATGGGTCGAATATTGCGGAGACCACACACATGATCCGTACTCGAGAATCGGACGGACAAGAGAAATGTACAAAGTCTTCGTCGTATAGGGATCATCAAATTCCTTCGACCAGCGCTTAATAAACCAAAGAACACTCCTGGCCCTACAAACAGTAGCCGTAACATGAGAGTCAAATTTAAGTCGGTGATCAAGAATAAACCCAAGATCATTTACCTCATTGGCTGAATCATTTAAGCACTCAAATTGGACATTATCACGCATATAAGTGGAGAATTGTGGCAAGGTCCTGTAAAATGTCATAACCTTACACTTGGAACTGTTAAGGTTTAATAGATTATCTTCAAACCATGACTGAAATGCATCCAAGTCACCTTGCAAGCTATAGCGGGAAACCAAACCATTATTTGTTAAACATAGTTTTACATCATCAGCGTACATAACCACACGAGAGTGAGTCAAGATTGGCGGAAGATCATTTATGAAGATAGTAAAAAGTGACTACCTTGAAGGTAACCTGGATTAGTTTCGAATATGAATTACAAAATATAACTTTTTGTGTTCTAAAAATTAGGTAATCAGAGATCAAACTAAGAAGGTTAGTCAGAAAAGCAATTAAACTCAGTTTATGAAGCAACAAGGAGTGATTAACAGAATCAAAAGCCTTACTAAAATCAGTATAAATGACGTCAGTTTGCATCTTACCAAAGAACGCTTTGATCACTAATGATGTAAGCTCTAATAAGTTAGTGGTAGTAGATCGACGCTTCACAAATCCATGTTGATAGGGTGAAATAATGGAACTACATAAATGTTGCAGTTGAGATGTCATAGTTCTCTCAAAAGATTAGGAATTGCAGACAACTTGGAAATACCTCTATAATTCTCAACATCCGACTTATTACCTTTTTTATGGAGAGGAATGATATAAGATTCCTTCCACAACACAGGGAAAGAGGATGACTCAAGAGACAATTCAAATAATTTATGAATAGGCTTACAAAGTGCATCAGCACAAAACCTAAGTACACAAGCGGGTACTCCATCGGGACCCGGTGCATACACAGGTTTAACAGAGCTAAGATCGCAAAGGAGAGAGCTTTCAGTGATTACAGGGCTAAAAATACAATTAGACCCATTCAACTGATAGGGGTATGGTTGATTCGCAAAGAAGCTAGAAGACGAGTAGGTTGACGTAAAAAACTCGGCAAACAGATCGGCTATGGCCTGATCAGTGTTTGCTTTCGCATTACCATACCGCACAGAAGAGGGCATAGTGGAATATTTGCGTTTAGAGTTAACAAACGTATAAAACTGCTTAGGATTGTGCGAGAATTGAAGTCTGCAACGGTTAAGATAGTCTTTATAACATTGTGCGTTCAGCACATTAAATCTAGAACGAGCATCCACATAACGGGAGAAATCCGATGATTTTTTCGAATTCTTATACTTTTTGAAATACCTTGACTTCTTGTTTTTCAATTTTATTAGTTCTCTTGTGAACCAAGGCTGCCTATTAGGACAGCGAGGGAGCTCAAGTGGAACACAAACATCAAAAGCGAGTACAAGGTATCATAAAAAAGTTGTATGGCAACATCAATATCTGTACAAGTGTACAATTGAGACCAATCGGTTTCAAAAATGAAATCGTTAAGTTTTAAAAAATCTGTTTTTTGAAAACAACGGGTTTTAGCCGTCGAGTTTCCAGAAGCAGAGCACACCCGAGAGGGCGATTCAATGGTAAGTTCCAATGTAGGATAAAAGGGGTCCTCAGGAAGAACCAACGGGTCAATTCTAGATGCAACATTGCCGGGGGGATCCAACCAAAATATTAAATAAAGAGATCTGTTTATCGAGTTGCGAATAGGATTAACTTGTGACAAAGACAACTCAAATAGGCCATCGATAAAATCATGGGACTTCAAAGGTAAATGCGCATTTGATTCATTGTTCGTGGACCACATAACTTCAGGCAAGTTAAAGTCTCCAAGAACAATCAATAGATCACTGTTTTTGATAATAACAGAGAGATCGACTCAATGGCAGAGAGGTGAGAGGAGTAAATTGTGGTATCGGAATGTGGAGGAATATAGGAACAAGTAATAAATACGGAAAAAGTAGAAAAAGTTATTTTAACACTTATAAATTCGATGTCATGGGGAATTAAAGAATGTGTCAACTCCGACGAAAGGCCGGAATCCACAGCAATTAAAACCCCACCCCCAACGCGGGAAGAGCGATCGCATCTATAAGTGGTCTATTTAGTGTGAAAAACTGTTGAATCAGAGATGTCAGATTTTAGCCACGTCTCGGTGAAAACTAGAACATGAAAATCGAAAGATATACTGTCTACAAAGAATTTAGCTAATTTAGAATTAAGACCACGTACATTTTGATAGGCAAGCAGAAGGGAGGAAATTAGTTTTTTGACGCAACAGTAGAGGTTGAGACGCCAGAAGGGTTAGAAGGTAAAGACAAATATATAGGAGGCCGATTTTTCTTTTTGGCAATATGCTCTTCGATTATTAAGTGTTCCGGCCAGAAATCCTTTGAACAAATTGTTCTAAAAATTTTATCCGGGACACTTACTTTGAAAGAGGCAACATCCCTCTCATACGAAAACTTAAACTTTTCCACCAAAATACCTGCGGCTTGAATTTTGGCCTGAATGAAGGCTTTAACATCATCAGATGTGAGATCAGGGGCAAGCCGAGAAACAAATATATGTTTCTTTGGTGGAATACCTATAAGGGGCTTTGAAGCACTTGATACCCCAGCTACCTCGGTAATGTTTACCGAAATAGGAGGAACACGTAGCGCCACCACTGCACTCCCTATAGGTATACTTTCAACAACAGGAGGGGTAGGAACCTCCTGGACGGACATTTCGGACACTACATCTGATATCGCTAAACTGGGATCAGAGATGCCACTGTCTGTAGTGGTAAAATCTCCAGTACCAATTATCCTCCGCGCTGGAGCCGGAGTATTAGACGATATTAGACGCTGTATGTTAGGAGAAGATGGGCCCTGAGCCTGATCAGGGACAAAAAGAACACTTTGCTCCTGAGGCACACCCGAGCGAATGGTTTTTTTGCCCGTGGGAGACTCATTCATCAGTTTTAAACTGGCGAATTGTGATTCCAGCGTCACGAGCTCGTCAGTAACTTCCCGAAAGTTAGCAAACACGCGCTTATGACCATCTCTAGTCTGCCTCATAAACTATCTCATGTCCATTTCTATTTCACGGCAAGACCCACAACTCCACTTCAGTCCACTGTCTAGCTCGATGCAGTCTTTAACCCTGGCAGTGTAACCAGCACATTTGACATGCATAACATGGTCACATAGCCAACACACGATAAAGGTATCGTTGGCGGCAGACGACAACTTGCACTTTTTGTTGAAGCAGACCGGATAACTCATTTTTTAATAGGGCAATTAAATTCGGCACCAAATAATCAATTCAATACACACCAAATTCACCACTGGGGTCAAACAATCGGCAAACAGTTGGAGTAACTAGAAACAGCTTACAGCTATTTCAAGCAGAGAAAAAAAACAAAAACTAAATTCACAAAACACACAGTAACTGTAATGCACACAAGTAGTCAGAGCGCGGGTGGACGCGATCGCGAGAGAGATGAGTGGGAGCGGGAGGGAGTTAAGCTACACCAACACCAACAACAACAAGAGAGCGCGATCGGTTGACCAAAAAGCCTGGCAAATACAATAAAACAAAACGAAAGAACAAATCTAAATGCACGGCAACAGGAATGCAGAATTTGTTTTTGCGTTTAGTTTACAAAATAATAGCAACCAAATTAACGAAAGCTATTGTAAATATATTAGCCCGAGAACTTAATAGCACAAGACAAACAAGCAGAATCGATTTTGACACTGGCAAGGAAATTAAACGAAGCGCAGGTTAAAAAAACACACGTCCGTCTTCAAAGAGAATGCGAATGCGAAGGTGTGTGTAGGTTTCTTAAAAGTTCAGCAGAATCGACTACAATGTGGTGCATCCCGAATGGATAGAACTCCGCCAGAGCTGCTTTCGCATCCATTTGGCCAGCGACAAGTTTGTTATCCCGTATCCAGTTAAACCATCTTTCAGCGACACTCATTCTATCCCCTCTTACATAAATTCTGCGTGTTTTACTCCCAGTTAGAAGATTGTTTCTTAAGAAGAAAAGAAGTTTCTTTTTAAGCTGACGATCGGCGTTAAATTAATTTTCGATGTAAACGTCAGACAACTTAAGTTTGCTAGAGGCCTTGAGAATAGAATGCAAGCTTTGCTCGGAGTAAACCTCCACTAGCACGTTCATTTTGGCATTTCGTTCGAAAATTTACCTAGCACTCAGGTTCGGCACACCTTCTCCACTTCCTGGGATATCTCCTTGCTGGCCATTAAGCCTTTAAAAAAAAGATTTTTGTTTATCATATTGTCTTCCATAGAATTCATGCTTGTCTGCTTCTCTGTCCTTTTTTAGTTGCTCGATCTCGAGTTTGTGCTGATCGTTTTGCTGTTTGAGTGCCGACATATCCTTTGAGAGCAAATCGAGCATCTTTAAAATCTCTGCATTTGTTTCCTTGTTCGTCTAATTTATAATCATGTGAAGGTCGTCGGCTGACAACTCTGATAGGATTTGCTTCTTGGCATTGCGTGCTCCTCTGGTGGAGTTTCCCCTAGTAGTCTTTTGTTGGTATTCTGGTTCGATGATTTTATATTTTTAGACGGCGGCGTTCTCTTCATTATTTTGAAGTATTTCGTATGCGAAACTTTAGAAGCCCCCCTCGGGTCTATCTAATGCGTTTGGCGACAAAGCTTAGCTTGGTTTGCGTCTTGACTTGTAATTTGATACAGACTTAGCTTTTGGTTCTTTAGTACTGCTGACTGCCTTACTCACATGGACTTAAATGGTAGGTGTATCATGAACTTTGATCGAGACCTATTCCCGCTGTCTATTGTTTATTTTTTCGCACTTTGTTTATTAAGCTTTGCCGCAGCTTGCTTTCACTTGCTGTTGTGCATCTGATCCCTTAGCATATGATTAACACTTTTACTCGCACTTTGTGTACGTTATTCTCGGGGATTTGAGCGTTTTATTTGGAGCCTCTTCACAGCGACAGACTTTCCGCATTAGGGTTCTTCAGTAAAATATACAACTCCTTATTTCTTCTTATTCTTTGGCCAGATATTTATATCACAGCCGCTTAACGATCTCTCCCACCAACGCCCGCCAGCCTCTGTTTCGAGCAAGCAAGCAGCAGTTGTTCACACAAAGCTTGGCACTGACTTCCCGCATCTGGTCTTCCCATCTCAGTTTCTGTCCTCTCTACGTGCCTTTTCTCCTAATGTCTTCTTGAAATTGTATACCATTCTTGCTGGAGCTTTATCATCCATACGGGTAACATGTCCTATCTATGGCAGCCGCTGTTGCTTTATGCGCTTGACTAGACTGATGTCTTTATAGAGCTCATACAACTCGAAGTTCTTTCGGTTGCGAAATTCATCGCAAACTTTTAAAGGTCCATAAATACTCCGAAGAATCTTTCACTCGAAAACGCCAATCGCCGCCTCATCCGCTTCTGTTAATGCTCATGCTTTTGTGCCGTACTGCAGGACTAGGATGAAAAGCGACTCGCTTAGCGATATTTTCGTTTTTCGAGAGAGGGCTCTACTCTTGGACTCAATACTGAGCCCGAAGTAGCATCGGTTCACAAGAGTAGTTCTTCTTTGGATTTCCAGGCTGATGTTGTTGGCGATGGTTATCAGTGTTCCGAGGTAGACAAAATCCTCTACAACCTTAAAGGTGTACTCTCCCATTGTCACAGATTGCCCTCGACGCGTAGACTTCTTGTCCGTGCATACTAGGTACTTCGTCTTGTCCTCGCTTACCGCTAAGCCCATCAATTTAGACTGCTTCACAATCTCTGAAAACGCCCTGCTTACCGCCCGGTCGTTTTGGCCGATAATGTCCATATCATCGGCTTATGCGAGTATCATTACCTCTTTATAAGGAAATGTGACCGATCTGTTGGCATTTTGGCACAGCAGATCAAAGAAGTCGAACTATAAGGTATCACCCTGCCTAAAACCTCTTTTGGTATCAATTGGTTCGGAAAGGTTATTTCCTATTTTGACGGAGCTTTGAGTGCTTTTCAACGTCATCATGTAAAGTCGAACGGACTTTGCTGGTATACCAAAGGTAGACAGGGCTATGAAACCTTCTTAGAAGCCGAATCTGATCATGTAAACGCCAAACTTAAAGAAATGGATACCAGCAGTTCGCTACTGTACAAGAGGGAGAGCAAGCGGTGGAATGCTACTCGGATTAAAAATCGTCCAACTTAGCCTCGTTCTCGCAGCAATCCGAATCCGTATTGATCGAATTAAACATTCGCACTGAAAAACTGCATATTCTACCAGTTTACATAAACTGCAACTGATGGGAGACTGATATGTCAATAATCTATGATACTCTCAATAATGAGCTGTGCAATGAATATTTTATGATTATTGGAGACTGCAACGCCAGAACAGGTAGCATACCGCTATGTGGATTCAACCCACTGCTTATACAAACCCAAATCTTGGAGACAAGGCATAGAAAAAACACCGTAATCGATGGAAACGGGCGAAAGCTCAATGAGCTGATAAATACTTTTGGGTTTACAGCACTAAACGGCCGATCAAAAAGCGATCCTTCAGGAGATCACACATTTGTACGAGGCACGGCCAGATCGGCAATTGATTATTGGTTAGTAAGAGGTTCATGGCTCTCATTGGTAGATTTTAAGGTGGATAGTTTGATTTATTCCGACCACTTACCACTAGTAATAAGCCATACTTTTTCGGCTGAGCAAAATAACAATACTGAGCAGCTAAACCTGCTGCCAAAGCTTAGATGGTCAGAAAAATATGCAAGCAACTACAGACGAAACCTCGACCATAACCTGGAATTCAGCAACCCGGTATCCAATACTCACTGCTACGATCTGAATAGTCTAATGGACTGCATAAAAAACTCGGTTTTTCAACCAAAGATCCAAAACGAGAAAAAATTTAAACAGGAGTGGTTTGACAGAGACTGTGAGGCTGCAAGAGATCGCTCATTCCACTGGCTACGTTTATCAAGATCCGAAGGCACTCCTGAGACCTTAATATGCTACCATCAGGCAATCAAGGACTATAAACAGAAATGCTGCCTTGCCCGCAGTCGTTACTTTGCAAGTCTGGCCAAATCCCTAGAGGAAATAACAGACAGCAAGTCATATTGGTCAGATATCAGAAAACTAAATGGGAGCAGTTTTGTTAAAGGAGGAGAAGTTACAGCGCTGCAGTTGGGAACCTACTTTCATAACCTTATAAATGCCAATTCACCTGTGAATCCACTACACTTTGCACTCCCATATATAGAAAATAACAGACAGGATGAACCGATAACCATTGCCAAAGTTAATAATATTTATACCCTTGTAGAGGGTATATTAAAATTGTCCAGATGTTTGTAACGCAAACGTCCCCGAATACAAGGTATTTACAAGTTTTCTATGCTTTCACATAATTCCACCAAGTTTGAAAGGACAACTATATAGTACAGCTACTATAGAAATTAGGTGTAGAAAATGTATATAGGAGCCCTTGTCAAAAATGTGTACATTTGGCCGAATTTACATATTTGTGTCAGTGGAATCAGGCTACTAATTTATAAAAATTATACAAGCTACAAGGGTATATAAACTTCGGTCGAGCCGAAGTTAGCTTTCCTCTATTTTTTTAAAATTGAAGATGAACAAAGCTCCGGGTGTTGACAGGATAAATTTTTAAAAAAGGTGACCTGTAGATTTCAGAGCTGCATTCGACTCCATAGACAGGCGATCCCTTTTATTGATGTTGTACAACCTAGGCATGTCTTCAAAAATCATTCATATCTCGGAGAGCCTCTACAAAAACAACCAACAAGGAGTATGGGATGGCACAAACTTGTCACATTGGTTTACCACCGAAACGGGAGTGAAACAGGGCTGTTTGCTTAGTCCGCTTCTCTTTGCCTTATACCTAAACGATCTCACTGATTGTCTTCCAGAAGGAATTTCGCTAGACGGATATGAAATAAAGGCCTTATTGTATGCTGATGATATAGTTGTCCTATCTGATTCACCTAGAAGTATGCAAAAAACAATTGATGCTCTGCATAAGTACTGTATGCTCTGGAATCTCACAATAAATATGGAGAAGTCGCAAATTCTCGTGTTTAAAAAACACTGGAGAGGGCTAGCAAGAGATGAAAAGTGGCAATTAAACGGCTTTGAGCTAAAAGTAGTTAAAAGCTACAAATATTTAGGAGCTTACTTCAACCACAACGCCAGTTTCAATTTGCATCTAAAAAACAAACTGGCAGACTCCAAAGTAGCCATCAATTGTTTCTGGAGGACGTTGCTTGGCAAAAAGGATGTGTCTACTAGCACAAAATACAAGCTTTTCAGTGCAGCGGTGAGGTCCATTATGTCCTATGGCGCTCAAGTGTGGGGGTTATATCACTTCGACAAAGTAGACTGCCTACTAAGGTATTTCATTAAAAGATTCTTCCGCCTGCCGCAGTATACGACAATCAGAATGATATCCGTACCTTTACGATTGGACGATACTATGGAATGGGCGCTCTGGTCAGACCAAATTGTACGGAGGATGGGTGAGAGCTACAGAGTCGAATTTATAAGGGAGGCGCAGCGCAGCTCGGTTCGACTGCTAGAAAGGGAACTAAATTACGAGCCCGGTACAGTCAGCTACTTCTCGGATGTATATACGATTGACCAAATTAGAAGCATTTTTATGGCGCATGGTAAGATCCTGGCACTAAATTTCATACCACATATAAGGTCTGGAAATTGTACGCTTTGTAATATGAGGGTGAGGCCGAGCTGGGAGGTGTTGCCATGGAGGTGCTAAAAGTGAACCCTGGCCCACCGCCTATAAGCAATAACGCGGGATGGTTTCAAGGAAACGTGAAGCTAATGGCGTGCGAGGATGAAAGGTCAGCGGAGCTGTATAAAGCCGCGATCGGAAAGGTGGGGGAAGTGTACACAGGTGCTCAACTTAGGGCAGTTGATGCCAAAGACATCCCCTCTTGCCCTAGAGCACGAGTTTGGCTGCCCAAAAAGCCAAGCGACCCATCGGACATACTCGAAATGATGTCTATGTTTAATCCGCATGTACCAACAGCGAACTGGAAGGTTATGAAAGTGGAGGAGTCCAGCAATGCGAATATCCACGTAATCTTCCAGATAAACAATGAGACAGTGGAGCACCTGGCTAAAACCAAAGGACTTTTGGATTACGCTTTTAAAAAAGTAAAAAACGAGAAGGCCAAGCTAACTTCGTCTGTGCCGAAGTTTTTATACCATTTCAAATGCAACAGTCACAGTTTAAGAACGCTTACATAAAAATCAAAAAATTTTGTAACTAAAACCTATTTTCCAACAGAAAAACGTCTGAAAAAAGTTTTTCTCACTAAGACTCAATTTCCGACCGATCGGCCCTATGGCAGCCTTAAGATATAGTCATCCGATTTCGGCCCGATTTTGCGAATCTATTTGAAAGCATATAAAATAAGTCATCAGCGAGTTTAAGGACGCTAACAAAACTAAACAAAAAATTTTTTTACCAAGACTCATGTTCGACCGATCGGTCCTATGGCAACCATAAGATATAGTCACCCGATGTCGATCAACTTTTTCAAATTAGTTTAAAAGCGTTTAATATTGATAATCACCGACCTTAAGAACGATTTACTTAAAAACAAAAAAGTTTTTTTTCACTAAGACCCATTTTCCGACCGATCGGTCCTATGGCAGCTATAAGATATAGTCAACCGATTTTGACCAAAATTTGCAAATCTGTTTGAAAGCATATAATATTATTAATGACCGAGTTTAATCACGTTAACATTGAAAACAAAAAAGTTTTTCTCACTAAAACCCATTTTCCGACCTATGGCAGCTATAAGATATAGTCATCCGATTTTGACCAAAATTTACAAATCTGTTTGAAAGCATATAATATTATTAATGACCGAGTTTAATCACGTTAACATTGAAAACAAAAAAGTTTTTCTCACTAAAACCCATTTTTCGACCTATGGTTCCTATGGCAGCTATAAGATATAGTGATCCGATCCGGTCGGTTCCGACATATTAGCAGCGTGCAGTAAAAAGAAGACTCTGTGCAAAATTTCAGCTCGATAGCTTTAAAACTGAGAGACTAGTTTGCGTAGAAACAGACGGACAGACAGACGGACAGACAGACGGACAGACAGACGGACAGACAGACGGACAGACAGACGGACAGACAGACGGACGGACAAAGCTCAATCGACTCAGCTCGTCGCCCTGATCAAGAATATATATAGTTTATGGGGTCGGAAATGAATATTTCTATGCGTTGCAAACTTCTGGGCAAAATTATAATACCCTTTGCAAGGGTATAATGACTGTCTCTAAGACAGATACGACTGCGCTAGCTAACCTAGCAGCGAGCGTAGAGGCAGAAGAGCCAAGCGATGACGATATGGAAACTGACGATCCACCTTCCCTTGAGGAGTCGGGAGGCTACAAATCGTCAGGGTCAGACTATGGCACGAGTCTAGGGAGACTCTACACCGAGCATGAGCTTTTGCACGATGAAAGAAATGATGATGCAGAAGGCGATGCTACCCTAACGGCAGAGGAAATACTTTCTGATGATGCAGATCCTTCAAATAAATCTGCATCACAGTAAAGCAGCTTCCGCTGCACTTCTGCTTCGCCTAGCAAAAGGTGAAGCAGACATTGTTTTAGTCCAAGAACCTTGGATCACTGGTGATAGGATCTGTGGCTTGAGGACGCCAAAATACAACTTGTACCACATACGGGGTAAGGGTAAGCCGCGTACATGTATATTAGTAAAACAAACTCTTAACGCATTTTTACTTCCCCATTTCAGTGATGGAGACATCACAACAGTCAACCTTGAATTGGGGAGCACCACCTACAGGTTGACTTCCTTCTATTTGGCTCATGATACAGCGGAGCCAGTACCATCCCGACTATTTGAAGACCTAGTGCACAACAGTCAAGGTAGCAGAACCAGACTAATACTGGGTGGAGACGCTAATGCACACCATACAGAATGGTCCAGCACAGACACTAACGATCGTGGTGAGTTACTCTACGATTATCTTTTAAGTACGAATCTTATTATCTGCAATAAAGGTAATGAGCCAGCTTTTGTCACTAGAACTCGGAGGGAGGTACTAGATATCACCCTCATTTCAGAGTTTCTAATAGAAAATATATAATATATTAGAGTTCTATCAGACCACTCCTTCTCAGATCATAGATATATTGAGCTAAAGCTAATAGAATCATGCCCCGAACCTAAAAAAACACAAAACTTAAAAAAACGAACTGGAAACAGTATAAGAGACTTATAGTGAAAAATCTAGATGCAGCTCCGCAATTCACACCTGTGAATGCGGAACAACTAGATGAAATAGACCACATATTTACAACGACATGCACAAAGGCACTTGACAAATCATGCCCACATATTAAATACAAAATTCATCATAAGCCAGTAAGTCTAAAGACCTGGAGATACTAAGGAAAGAGTGTAGAAAGACATTCAACTCAGCTAAGAACACTAACCTGGATTCATCCTGGGAGATGTATAAAGCCAAGTTACGAGACTATAAAAGTGCAATGCGGAAAGCCAAACGACGCTCGTGGGCAAATTTCTGTACCAGTATTGAATCGACCTCCGAAGCATCAAGACTTCAAAAAAATTTAGCGAGTTCACCAACCCCTCCAGGACTCCTACAATATCCTGTTGGAACTTGGGCGGACTCCAGCTCTGAATCCCTCAATTTACTTCTGGAAGCACATTTTCCTGGCTGTTCAACATCTTTGGAGCCCATAGAGGCACCTAGAGGTGACACGCTAAGTCACATAAGTGATATAGTAACTGAACATCGAATTAAGTGGGCTGTGAACACTTTTCAGCCCTACAAATCACCCGGGCCAGATAGAATCTTTCCTGCTTAGCTTCAACAATCACTACCACAAATAATTGCATGGCTTCAGACAATCTTTGTCTGCTGCCTTCGATTACAGTATATACCCACACTGTGGAAAGATATACAAGGGGTTTTCATACCAAAGGCAGGGAAAGCTTCGCATGTCAGACCAAATGACTTCAGGCCGATCAGCCTGTCATATTTTCTCCTCAAAACACTGGAGAGAATACTAGATGCCCATCTAAGGCAGACAGTAGACCCATGCACTCTGTCCCCAGCGCAGCACGCATACAGCAAGGGAAGGTCAACAGAAACAGCACTCCACTCTCTTGTCTCGAAAGTTGAGAAGTCACTCGAGGCAAAAGAATATGCGCTTACGGCATTCCTCGACATCGAGGGTGCCTTTAACAATGTTCTCCCCAACGCTATCACCTCTGCCTTGACAAATCTAGATGTGGAGGCACCCCTGGTGGAGTTCATCCGACTCATGCTTACAAGCAGAGTGGTTAACTCGCAACTAGGAGATGCCTGCGCACGAAGATATGTAAGTAGAGGCACTCCTCAAGGAGGTGTTTTTTCGCCATTTCTTTGGGTGGTAACAGTCAACGAATTGTTGCGGCTTATGGAATCGCGAGGACACACGGTGATAGCGTACGCGGATGACGTTGCCCAAATCACAACAGGCCAATTTCCCCACACTCTCTGCAACCTGATGGAGGATGCACTCTCAACACTTTCAAATTGGACGACACAAAGTGGTCTTGGAGTCAATCCAACCAAAACTGAACTCGTTCTCTTTAACCGCAAGTATAAGATACCAAATTTAACACCCCCATGACTAAACAACACACACCTTAAATTTAGCGATTCTGCAAGATACCTTGGTGTAGTGTTGGACAAAAAATTATATTTGAACGAAAACATAACTGAACGTATCAAAAAAGCTAATACTGCACTTTTCTCGTGCAAACGTGCGATTGGTCGTAAATGGGGATTTTCTCCTGAAATAGTACACTGGCTGTACACAGCCGTTGTACGTCCAATACTACTATACGGAATCATCGTATGGTGGCCGGCACTGGGGAAACCTTCCGTCATCAGAACCATAACCAAAGTTCAACGTAGTGCTGCATTATGCATGACTGGTGCATTGCGTACAACCCCAACAGATGCACTTAACATAATGTTACACCTTATGCCTCTAGATCTTCTGGGTAGAGAAATCGCCAGTTACGCCGCTCTCAGGCTGAGAGAAAGCGGTATCTGGAAAGATAGTAACTCTGGCCACTCCTCTATACTTCTGCATCAAGTGGCGGTACCGCCAACGCTTGACTACTGCATCCCAACAATAACGTTTACCACCATGTATAAAGTCACCATACCGAGTCGACTGGACTGGAACTCAATACCTCACTGCAAACCGAATGCCATAAATTTTTACACTGATGGCTCCAAACTGGGTGGACAGGTAGGAGGAGGAGTCTTCAGTCCAGAGCTCGGGATCGAAACTTCATTTCGGCTTCCTGACCATTGTAGTGTTTTCCAAGCAGAGGTTGTAGCCATCCAGGAGGCTACCAACCTTCTGGGAACCCTCGCAATCCAAGGAAGTAAAGTATTAATTTTCTCAGATAGTCAAGCTGCATTAAAAGCCCTTGACGGTTATATCAACAATACCAAAACTCTTACGGAGTGCCGCAAATCTCTTAATGAGATGGCTCAGCACTTCGAAATTAATCTCGTTTGGGTGCCTGGACACTGCAACATTGAAGGCAACGAGATGGCCGACCACCTCGCCAGACTTGGCACCACCACTCAGCTCTTACCGGATAAGAGCAACATAGGGGTGCCTCTTGCGACCTTTAAGCTACAAACAAAGGAAACTACTCATCGAATAACCATGAATCGATGGCAAACAATTCACACATCTGAAGTATCTAGGCTTACATGGCCTACTCTTAGTATTAAAAAATCTAGGGCGTTACTCCGTCTAGAAAGACTGCATATTTCCCTACTAGTAAGGGCCATTACTGGACATTACCTAATAGGTAGACACGCCGCTAGGCTCGGCATCAGACACAATGACTTCTGTAGAAGCTGCAATTCAGTGGACGAGGAGGAGAGTGTACAACACCTCTTCTGTCATTGCCCAGCTCTTAGCAGAAGGCGACTCACAGTTTTGGGTCGTCCCTTTCTAAACGATCTGTCAGACATCTCTGAAATAGATCTAGCCTCTCTACTCAAATTTGTGATATTTTCTAAATGGTTTAACGGGAAAGACCCTCCCTCTACGATCGCAGCGTAGAAAGGGTTAGATGGTAACACAACGGGCCTTCATTGGCCTAAGTGATGAAATGGGATTCTCACCCATTTCAACCATTGCAACCTAACCTAACCTAACCTAATATGAGGGTGCGTGAGGACATACTACACTTTCTTGTCGACTGTCCCATTATAGCAGAGACCAGGCAATTGTACATCGGAGGAATTGCTTTTGGAAGGGAGATGATCTTGGATCTCCTAAATGGATCAAATTGGACTTTGCTCTCCTCTTATATTGCTGCATCATTAAGGTACAGACACAGAATTGTAGCGGAGGATTTTTAAAAAATTAGAGATTTAAAAATAATTAAACACAATAGTAATAATAAACAATAATAGCCTATGGAGTTTGCCGAAATGCATAATCTAAGTAGTAATAAAGTAGATAAAAAAAAAAAAATGGATCTTTTATCTATCTTTATGCTGGGAACGGTGCGGTATCTTGCGACGAGCTTGGCAGCAATGTGTAGTACTGTTACGAAGACGGAAAAAGGATCAGGCTGACTGTTTATATACCATGCCTCTAGTATATCTCTAAACGTGTCTTTTAAGTTCGATACACATGTATGTTACAATGAAAAAGTTTTGAACAATTCCATTTAAATAAAGACTACTACTACTACTACTAGACAGGGCTTCAAAGAACCTTGACCTTATCGGTGTGTCGAAGGCCACAAAAGCGGCTTTAGACGTTCACAAATAATGCACGACAGAATCCTATATGCGATTTGAAAAGACTAATCCCAGGGTAGTTGGAGCAAACTGTAGAGTCTCCTTTTTTTAAATGTGATCAAATAACACTTAGACTCCAATCTTCGGGCATGCTCTTGTCGGACCATTTTCTGCAGAGGTGGCAGTGCATGCACCTTACCAACTCCTCGCCGCCAGTCTTAAACAATTCAGCTGCCGAGTTATTCCTTAGCCTTTTTACAGCTAAACATATTTTTTGATGGTGTAATTAAATAAAATATATTTTCATCAGATTTAGTGTTAGTATTTAACTTTTATTGAAATTATAAACGTAAATGGTTTAAGTCATCGCACACAGGCGTCGAGACATCGCAGCCAGACTGAATGAATGTGTGTGAATGTGCTAAGCGACGACGCGCAGAGCGTTAAAGTCGCTGACTCTGCAATCTTATGCAGAGACCCAAGTGGGTGATCATATATCCTTATGGGAAACAAAGAAAGAATCTGAGTGACCTTTTGGGTTTATATATTTATGAATGCAACAATGTGTTACATAGGGTGCTCATGTATATATGAATTATTATTATATTTAAAACACACCATTTGCGTGCTACACCTCCCCTTTTAAAAAGAATAACGTATTGTAGAATAACTTATGGCAGCCACTATGCATTAGAACAAAGCTCACTATTTAACTAAGAAAGCTTAATTATCAAAGCTCAAGCTTAAAAGCTTCAAGCCAAAAGCTCTACTCTAAAGCCAAACTTCTTATCTAAGCTTTGGCCCATATACGTAAAAGCAAGTTAGATATATTCCTAAGTACCGTAATTAAGCCTAGCATAAGATTAGCATTAAGATCTCTTCTAACACATGTAAGCATACCTAGTCCATAAGAATCAATGTAAACAGATTGGTATAAATACTGGGGCATTGCGCTCTTAATAAACACTCAAGGTTAAAACCTCAAACCGCCTCCTACATGGCGATCCTGCCTTAACCCGGCAAACCAAAAAAAATATAAGAAATATAAAAATCCTGCCAAACACAAATCGGCATAAGGATACGAGCGACCATAAAATCGCTCTAGAGGAGGCTATCGCTGCATGCCCACAGGCTGGCCCAAAGCCTTTAACCCTGGAGGAGTACCGGGCACGCAAACCAGCACACCAAGCAGCAGAACACCGGAGAGCCACAGAGGAAGAACTCCTCACCCAAATCCCGGAGGTGAAGCAACAACAACAATAACACAAAACAAAAATAAATAAGAGTGCCTAACGGCAACTTAGCGGTACGGCGATATTCGCCCTCGCATCATAAACAAAAAAAAAACAAACAAAAAAGGCACATAACAAAATAAAAATATATACATACTGATGCACATACAAACACTTATACATATATTTATACATAATCACACTTACACACGAATTTATATATTAATTATACACTTATAGCAGAGATGAGCATGCACACATATCGTCACACTTTTCACACGCATACAAGCACAATTTGCGTGCGCCGCATTCGTGTTCTATAAATAGCTTTCAATGCTTATAGCGTACGTGTGATTTTGTGCAGTCGACCGCGGCAGAGGTCCTATGCACACGCTGCCTCGTGTGCATTGAAACGTTGCGACGCGCCCATCTCTGACTTATAGACACATATGTACATACATACACACTTCTTACACTTGCATACAAAAAAAAAAACCTAAAATTTAAAGAACCCCATAGAAAACATTTTCCATTCACAAAATTGCAGTAAGGGAACCAAAACAAAACAAAAAAAAAGAGCTTTCAAACAGAGCTGCAGCTTGAGAAGCATTCGGAGCTAAATGATCGGCGCTCAGTGGTTAGCAGGCTACCTAAAATGAGTTGAAAAAATATTTCTGCTGTGTAATATTTCTGATTAGAAGTCAAAGTAAAAATAATTCAAAAATTTTAGCGCAGTGGCTTGAGGCCTAACTAAAAAGAGTTCCAAAATTTTTTTTCCTCTCAACCACGTTTTCCTAAATAATATATGGATTGGACAATTATTCAAAATAAAATCAAAACTCACAAAGAACATTTTTATAAGTCTCACAAATGCCTTAACAAAAATATACCAATTATATCAATAACTGTAGGAAAACATTTAGAAATATTATTTGAGAACTTTAACAATATTAGAGAAATATTAAGAGCAGATTATACTGAATTCAATACACTACAGGAACTACAGGCGAATGATACTTTCGTACTTTTTAGAAATAATTTAGAGTATATTACGAATAAACATCAAATAATAGCATTCTTGCCTAAGCAACTGGAGAGCCCAGCCAGTTATGAATTTAATCCTATGGAAGAAGAAGCAGATTTAGGACTAGAAGAAGAAGAACAGCTACCCATTGATATCGAAAAAAACCAAAGGAAAAAAATATGCCACAAACACCTCTTGAATTTCTGAGCTCAGCCTCAAGGCTTGTTCACGATTTTGATGGAAAGGCTGAATACTTACAAAGTTTTATTGACTCTCTTGAACTTTTAGTGGACATTAAAGAACTACATGAAGCGAAAGCTGTACGTTTCATTAAGACAAAATTAAAAGGAGACTCAATAATATTGATTACGAACGAAAAGACAATTAGCGAAATAATATTAAAGCTTAAAAATAATATTAAGGGAGAATCAGTAGGAGTTTTAGAAGCTAAGATGATGAACATGAGACTGAACGGAAAATCAGCTACTGCATATGCGACAGAGCTTGAAAATTTAACAAAAGCACTCACTCGAGCATATATTCTAGACGAGCTAAAACCTGAAATAGCAACTAAATACGCTACTCAGACAGCAGTAAAAGCAATTACGCATAATTGCACAATAGAAAAAGTCAAAACAATAATGGAAGCGGGACAATTTAGTAACATGAATGAAGTTGTTTCTAAATTTGTCAGTAGTTGCACAGACGCAACTGGCCAAAACAACACAATCCTCTTTACGAGACCAGACTTTAACAACACCAACAGGCAATATAATCAATGGCAGTACAACAATAATGGTCAAAGAAACTAGAATAACAATAGTTATAAAAGAAACAATGAAAATTACAGATACAACAATTATAACAACAACCGATATAACAACAATAATAACAATACCAGATATAACCAAAACAACGGATATAATAATAATAATAATAATAATAATAGAAACAATAATAACCAAAACAGAAATAACAATATAAGAGTTGCAACTGAAAATAATCAACAGGAAAATTCCGAACGTCGTCTGAATTCAAATTAAGTACACACAAAATATACTCCCTAAGTCTAAACAACAATAGTTTCATTTTCTTAAACCTCAAAACAAAATTACTTAAATTTCTTCTAGACACAGGTGCAGCAGATATCTGCTTGATAAAAGAGAGTAAACTGACTAATCCAACAGAAATAAACACAGCAAAGTAAGTAAAAGTAAAATGGGCTCAAACAGCACCTCCGGGAGGACCAGGGCCAAGCTTCTCTCAATCTCTTGGCGTGTGTGCTTATAATTTTTCGCACAGGAGAAAGGGACCTACAGTTTAACGCCGAATCCGAACGGCAATAGTTAGAGAATTTCCTTTTTCATGGTGTAATGGTCGAGTTACACAAACCATAAATTGTTATTATTATTCGCTTCCCTCGAGATTTTTAAGTGACTTGTGAGTCAGTACCAGGAACCAGTTCAAAGGGAGTGGAAGAAAAATACTAAAAATCGCAAAGCGACCCTGTATGTCAGCCATTTAGTTTTGGCATGGCGGCTTCCGTTTACTATCTTTCTTTCCCATTGCAAATGTTGAACGGAGCAGACCTATTTCTTCGACCATCGAGAGTACCTGCACACATTTTGGCGGTCACGTGCGCCAACATTAAGCAGTGAACATTGGGAATCCTGAGTTTTATATCACCAGTCAGTGCTTGTGCTTATTACCGGTAATTAATGGTCCTCAATTCAGCTGCTGGCTTGTGTTCTCACAAAGTGCGCTTCTTCTTCTATTCGTTGTAGCCTTCATCGGTCCCTGTCTCGTGGTGCGCTTGCCTCCTAATTGGGCTTTGTTCCCTATTTGCGAGCCACAGGGGCCCAAGCTAATTCCAGACCTGTGAACATTACCAGACTTTTCGTATTCGTATTCACCTGTTGGAGATACATAACCTCAAATCTTGCCGGCCTACTTTGATCGTGCGATTCTGACTCCAGGCAGCCCGCAAGTTTTGCCTTGGCATCTGACACCCGAAAGAAGCAAGGGAACGGTTCTGCTAATTGGCAGCAGCCGCTAGCCGCAGACCCCCGCAGCCGGGGTGTTGAAAATACGAAAATGAGCATCGGTTTTGATGTCCGCTCTCCAGCGTTTGACTTAGTTACACTTTGATTACTTTTGTTTGGGAAGATCGTTATATTTAGTTGGTTGAACACCACATCACGCTAATGCTTCGGTTTAAAACTAGTTCCTGTATTTGAATATTCATAGAGTTAAGTTCCCCTTTTAGACATATTAATAGCATTTACGAAACGCAATGAAGTTCCTGAAATATTTTTTTTGTTTTGATATTGAATATATTGTATAATTGAGTCCTAAAAGGATAATGATATATTAGAGTTTTAATGTGTGGCAGCGACTGGAGTTAAGTTCGCAAAAGTAGATTGGTTAAGGGATTCATGATTAAGTATCGCGCACATGAATCACGGTAGGGAGGGTATAGACGCCAGTATCTCCATACCATATGGGAGTACTATTCATTTTGAGTAATTGAAAGAGCCGTGGTAAATTATCGTTTTTTTTTTTTGGTGTAGTTTTCTTAGTTAATAGCCCGAGTCCAGACCGAATAATTGCTGGCCATAAATTTGTTACAGGGACTCATAAATTAAATGTGTGTGAATGGCCTGGATCAGCGGATATAGCCAAGAACCTCCCCGAAGCCGATTGTTAGCTAGCCCAACAAGGAGTCCCGCCCGGCTTACTTTGCTCCAGAGCGCAGTTTATTGTGGTGCCACGGGTACCCTAGACATTTTTGTTCAGTGTATGGCACATGCCAGCAGACCGTTACAATGGCTAGTTAACTTCACAGCTGGCGCCAGTAGCTGGTGAAGGTGATCGGGTGTGTAAAAGCTTTTTTCTAAAGAAAGAAAAAACTTTTTCTATTAGATGGTCCGAGGTGGGATCGAACCCACAACCTCCCGCACCAGCCGCCACACATACGACTGGTACGCCACGCCCGACCACTTAGCGACCACCGAGCTTAAATGGGATATGTCAGGAAAGTGTTCAATCAATAGGTGAAATTGCATTAAACTTAGAAATCGAAAACATTTCCATCCAGCACAAGTTTCAAGTAGTCATAGATGACTTACCGATTCCTTGTGATGGAATAATTGGACTTGACTTCATTAAAACTTTTAATTGTAAACTTGATTATGCCCAATATCAAAATCTATTCACACTATCTCCACCAAAATTTAACAATTCCCATAATCAGAGGACGTGAAAATTATACAGCAGACGCTTTATCAAGAATTGAATTTAAAGACATTAAAGAATTATCGAATAATAATATATTAAAAGTAACTACAAGACGCGAAAAATATAAATACAATCACTGACAAACAAAACAACCAACTGACAAAAGAAAAGACACCAATGATTTACGAGGCAATCGAATTTTGTGATTCCAACAAACATATTAAAAGAAAATTGAATGATCAAAAATGCTCATTAGTAAAAGGAAAATCAGGGATAAGAGCTTTTGCAGTTAATGATTTATTCATTAATGGAATACTCGATCTAGATCGATTCTTTCCAAGGCTTGAACAAGAAGCTGGTGAACGAAACATTGACATATTGCAAATAGCTCCATTAGATGAATTATTCAGTACAGTTTCAGTAAACGAATTTAAGAGCAAAGCGAATATAAACTTGAAGAAATTAAAAATTACTATTCTGCCATTATTAACAAACTTAAAAGAAAATAATGTTGAAATTAAAAATATATTAAAAAGGTACCATGATAATCCAATATCAGGAGGACACTGTGGAATATCAAGAATGTTAAGAAAGATTAAAAGAAAATATTATTTACTTACGTAAAATCGTGTGAAAAATGCAAGCTAGCTAAAAGTACCAAACATAATAAACCCCCTATGACATTGACACCAACGCCTGCAACAGCTTTTGACATTGTTATAATAGATACTGTTGGTCCATTACCAAAAACAGAAAACGGAAACGAATACGCGGTCACAATGATATGTGATTTGACTAAATACCTTATTACTGCACCAATACCGAACAAAAGCGCAAAAACAGTTGCAAGAGCAATATTTGAAAAATGTATTTTGACATTTGGTCCGATAAAGACTTTTATCACAGACATGGGGACAGAATACCTGAACTCCATACTAACGGAAATAAGTAAAAACGGGAAAAAAAAAAATTGACAAAATTAATTCAACTGCCCATCATCATCAGACACTAGGAACAATCGAGCGAAGCCACAGAACATTCAACGAGTATTTAAGATCATACATATCAATAAACAAATATGATTGGGATGAGTATCTTCAATACTTTACATTTTGTTTTAATACTACTCCATCTACAGTACATGGCTATTGTCCTTTTGAGTTGATCTTTGGTAAACAACCAACCGATCTTCCATTTTCATCCACAACAGTTGACCCATTTTATAATGTAGAAGATTATAATAAAGAAATTAAATATAAGCTACAAATAGCACAAAATAAAGCAAAGCTCATGCTAGAGAGATACAAGGAAAAACAAAAGAAAAATTATGATAGAAAAACAAATGAAGTAGCAATCAAAATAGGACAATTAGTTCTGATCAAGAATGAGACAGGCCACAAATTAGACAATCAATACTTATGAAAATATAAGGTAGTAGGAATAGGGAAAAATAACAATATATCTATAAGTGATAATAAAAATAAAACACAAAATGGAAGCCTAGACAGAGTAAAATTTTTAGACTAAGAACAAAATTTTAATAATATTAAGATCTCTTATCAAAAAAAAAAAGAAATGAAGATTTATTTAGGACAACAGAGCGTAACCCTTTGGGTACGTGAATCCCAGCCTATGCTGAGATGTCTAATTCTGTATAAATAAGGGAATACATTTGAAAAAAAAAGAAAAATAAATTATTATTTTTTTGGGAAAAAAGGAGATGTAGGATAACTTATAGCAGCCTCTGTGCATTAGAACAAAGCTCACTATTTAACTAACAAAGCTTCAAAGCTCAAGCTTAAAAGCTTAAAGCCAAAAGCTCTACTCTAAAGCCAAACTTCTTATCTAAGCTTTGGCCCATATACGTAAAAGCACGTAAGATATATTCCTAAGTACCATAATTAAGCCTAGCATAAGATTAGGATTAAGATCTCTTCTAACACATGTAAGCATACCTAGTCCATAAGAATCAATGTAAACAGATTGGTGTAAATACTGGGGCATTGCGCTCTTAATAAACACTCAAGGTTAAAACCTCAAACCACCTCCTACAGTGTATTTATGAAGTTATTCTAAAATAGTGTGTATATAAAAAAATTGTGTGCTTAGTTATAGATTTAAGTTTATTTATGTTTATGATGGTATAATGATCATTGAAAAATGTAATCAAAAAATAAAAATAATTATTCAAAATTAAATTTTGTATTTTTTTTTTTAATTCAAGTATATGAAAAATGGGTATTTAACAAAGATATATTTTAATTATTTTTTTTGTTTATTTGTTTTTTGTTTTATATTAACTCATTTATTCGTTCATTCATACTATAATAATATTTGTTTGATTTTTTTGTTGGATTTAGGTGTTACATGGTTTTAACCTGTCTTTAGGTACTATTTGATTTTTCTTTTCTATTCTAATTGTAATGTTATCCCTATCTTCTATTTTTTCAACTTTATACGGGCCAACATAGTTGCTATCTAGTTTGTGCCCTTATTCGTTTTTTAATAAAACTAACTTCTAATAGAAAATCGTTTGTTTTCTTATCGTAGAGCGTTGTTCGCTTCTGTTTTTCCTTATCTAGCACAATTCTAGCTCTTTTGTAGGCTAATTCTTATCTAACCTTTACTTCTTTAGCAAAGTCGTCTATATTGTATAAAGGTTCTATTCTATCTTGTTTGTTAAAGTTAATGAATTGTCTCGGTGGCCTTCCGGTGGGCAGTACAATAGGTGAAATAATTTAACCACTTGTCTCAATCGTTTTTGTCTGAAATATACGATCGTACGTACTCGTTAAATGTTCGATGACTGCGCTCAATGGTACCAAGAGTTTGATGATGGTACGCTGTTGAGTGTATGTTGGTTATTTTCATGTATCTGCAAAGGTCAGTGATTAATGAATTTTTATATTCAGTACCCATGTCCGTAATGAATGACTTCATAGGACCATACTTGAGTACGAATGATTCAAAGATTGCTTTAGCAACTATTTTATCCCTTTTGTTTGGTACTAAATAATTTGTTAAGCCGCAGATAATGCTTACTGCGTACTAATTGCCATTCTCTGTTTTTGGGAGTGTACCAATGGTACCAATCAGTACAGTATCAAATGCTGTTGCTGGCGTTGGAGTTATGGTCATTGGTGTATTTGTATGTATAGTTGTTTTGGCTTGTTGACATGTCAAACAAGTCTTGACGTACTTTCTTATTGTTTTAGTGATAGTGACCTTCTATTGGTTCATCATGGGATTTTGACAGTATTGCTTTAATTCGAGTTTTATCATTATACCCGTTACTCTTAGAGTAAAAGGGTATACTAAAGTCGTGCAAATGTATGTAACAGGCAGAAGGAATCATTTCCGACCATATAAAGTATATATATTCTTGATCAGCATCAACAGCCAAGTCGATATAGCCATGTCCGTCTGTCCGTCTGTCCGTCCGTCCGTCCGTCCGTCTGTCTGTATGAACACCTAGATCTCAGAGACTAGAAGAGCTAGAGCAACCAATTTTGAAATGTAGACTCCTATTGTCTGCACGCAGATCAAGTTTATTTCAAATTTTAGCCACGCCCACCCACGCCCCCACAATAGAAAATGTTGAATAACTCCCACAATTTTTGAGATATCGATCTCAAATTCAAAACATAGATTTATATTCGCAACATCTATAAGCCCTGAAATCAAGATCGGATAATAAATAGCCGAGTTCAAAAAATGTTGCATACTTTTCGGCTGACCCACCTCAGGCATACAGGAAGGCTATTAAACATTTGTTTCCATGAGTAACGGGTATATCGAAGTCGGTTAGAGCCGACTTTAACTTACGCTCTCGTTTTTGTCTATAATGGTCACCTTTGGTAGTATGCATACTTGTAATTCCTTTAGAGTACTATTGCTCATTTTTTTAATATATTTTGTGATACATATACGAAAATTTGATCACTTGGTGACATTTTAAATTGTTTTAGTTAGGTATTCCGGCTTCTGTTTCAAGCCTTTGGAAAAACTGAACTAATTCGAGGTTTCCATTGGAGTACAAATCATCAATTTTAAAGCGTAAAATTACTCGTTTTCCGATTTTAACAAACACGTGTGCTTGTCGAGTTTAAGTTTCACACATTTTTTGACATTATTGTTGTTAATCACGTCATAGACATTGGGCCCTTTACATTCTTTTTGTTCAAGCAATTTTTTAGCAGTGCTACTAATAGCTGTACTACTTTCTTGGGCTGCGCAGGCGTTTTTCTGTCTTGTTGAGGACCTCGTAGAGACCTTCAATATTTGTCTGTTCATTTCTTTAAGCTCTCCAATTGTTAATTTGGATAGAGCGTCTGCGATGTGATTATCTTTCCCCTTGAGGTATTCTACCGTAAAATCATATTCTTCCAAATCAAGTCTCATTCGTGTGAGCTTGGAACTTGGGCGATTCATTGAAAATAGATATGTTAGCGGTCTGTGGTCAGTTTTTACAAAGAAGTGCCTTCCATAAGCGTATGGGCTGAAGTGTTTTATTGCCCAGTGTATAGCAGGTAATTCCTGTTCTGTAGTTGACTTGTTACTTTCGTCTTGTGTGAAAGATCTGGATGCATACGCAACTGGGAGTTGCATGCCATTATGTTCTTGAGTTAGTACCGCTCCGCAAGCGTATTTGCTAGCATCTGTGATTATGCAAAAATCTTTACTGAAGTCTGGGTACTGCAGTAATGTCGGTTTCATTAAGGCTTCTTTTAAATACTCGAATGCATTATTGCATTCTGGAGTCCATTGAAATTTAACGTTCTTTTTAGAAAGCCTCGTTAACTGGCGTGAATGTTCTGCGAAATTTTGGATAAATCTTCGATAATAGTTACAGAAGGCTACGATTCTACGTGCACTATCTGCATCAGTTGGTTTTGGATAATTTTTGATGACGTCATATTTGTTGCCATCTGGAAGAATGCCTTTATCGGTGCATTTGTGACCGAGATAGGTAACTTCGTGCATGAAGAATGAACATTTTTCTGGATGAAGATTTAAATTGAATTTGCGACAAAGTTCGAAGACGTTTGTCAAATTTTTGCACATATGTTGTTCGGAACATCCGATGACTACCAGATCATCCATGTAAAGAAATGCTTGCGATGGTTCTAGACCTGAAAATGCAAGTGTCATCATGCGCATAAAAGAATTTAGTGCGACTTTAAGTCCATATGGTAATCGAGTGTAGCGATAAGATTTTTTTTTTTATATATTATTTATTTTCTTTCTAAATTTTCTGTCACCTTGTGTAAATTTGGCAACTTAATAGCAATAAGAGCCTGTGCTCTTCATTAAGTTCTATCTGGTGGAATCCAGACATAAGATCGAGACATGAAAAATATTTAGCTCGACCTAATTGATCAAGAATGTCTTCTATTCTTGGCAGTGGAAACTTGTCCGCTAGTAATTTTTTGTTACTTTGGCGATAATCGACTACTAAACGACTACTTCGAAATGATTTCTTGGGTGCCAAGAAAAGTGGGCTGTTATATTCGGATATGGATGGTTCAACTATGCCATCTTTAATTAATTTCTGTACCTGATCGTTTATTTCCTGCTTTTCTGAATCTGCATTTCAGTAGTTTTTTATGTATGCGGGTGTTTTGTCATTCAATCAAAGCTTTTGTTTATAACAAATATTTGCTGATATGGGTTCTGTTTCTAAACCAAATATATCACTGTATTCAGTGCAAAGTTCGGTTAGTTTAGATTTAAATTGTTTGGAGAATTTTAATTTTTTTAATATTTCCCTTGTTCTTGTTTTGTTTTCTTTATTTATTTGACTGATATAATCATTAGGTGACTCAAACTGTATGTTTTGACTGTCGATTTCGTTGTTGTTCGAAGTGGTATTTATTATGCGAATGTATGATTTATTACTTGTTACAATCGAACTTGCTATTATTATTCCCAGTTGTATCTCCTGATTGGGTACTAAAACCGTTTTTTCACTAGTCTTTAATCTTACTTGTCGTGTGACTTCAGATCTAGCGGGTAATAATAAAGAGGCATTCTCGAGTGAGTGACCTATTGGAATTTGAATGTGTTTTTGGAAATTTTTTGGGCGCAAAATTGCTCCTCTTGAAAATCTAATGAGCAATTATATTTTCTGATAAAATCAGAGCCTAATTTACCATCTGTTGGTATTGAGAAACTTCCTGCTACCGCATGGAAATCATGTGGTACTATATACTTGTCTGTAAGTAGTTGTAGAGGTACTAGACCATAAGAAGTAGGTTTTTCCTTCTCCAATAACTGTTATATTGCTTATGATGTTAGTGTTTAGGTTTTGATTTTAATTTTGTTGGTGTTTTATCACCGAAATATCTGCTCCAGTATCTAGCAAAAATGTAAGTGTTGATTTTATTTCTTAGTTTTGGAGTGTAACTATATTCGTTAGATTGAGATTTAATGCTTATACCTTTACTGATTGTTGTTGCTCAAGGGGGGTTGAGCGTTTTCCGAATTTGCTGTTCGGATGTTGTGATTGTTATTATTGTTGTTAGTTATTTCGGTTATTTTGGCCTCTGTAGCTGCCACTGTTTTGGCCTCTATAGCTGCCATTATTGGCACCATGGCCACGGTTGTTGTAACCGTTGTAATTGTTATTATGATAGTTTTGCTGGCTTCCTTGGTTATCTTGATAACCTCTGCCTATGTTTCCTGTATTTTTGGTAATTACCACGTCCATTATGTCCGCGGTGTCTTCTATTTGTGTAATAGAGTACGGTATCTGTTTTTCCTGTTGCTTCCGTGCAACTATTGACGAATTTTGAGATAGCGTCATTCATGTTTGTGAAATTACCAGCCTGCATGATAAGTTTTACTTCATCAATAGAGCAGTTAGATGTCATGGCTTTCACAGCGTTTTGTACACTGTATTTTGAAGCCAGTTCAGGGGTGAGTCCATCATTAATGTATGCTCCCTCTAAACTTCTTGTTAGTTGGTCAATTTCCTTTGTGTATTGAGTGGCGGTCTTGTTCTTTTGTTAGAGATTCATAATTTTTTCTGAAATAACTTCAACAGACTCTCGTTTAACAGTATTTCTCAGTTTTGTTTGTATCTGAGATATGGTACTTTCGATACCGATCAAGTTTCTTACATGTCCTTTTAATTTTGTTTTTATTAAAGAGACTGCAGTTGTCTCATGGTTTTCTTTAATAGTGTCAACCAGAGATAGTGCGTCTAAGAAACTCTGCAAGTTTTCTGCCTTGCCATCAAAATCTGGAATCAAACTTACGGCTGTTTTTAGGAACTCTACCATGGTCTGTGCCATGGTGAACGATTCTTCTTATCAAATAATATAGAAAAAATGAATCAGATCCTTTACCTCCTTCACTATCCACTGAACTTTAGATTGTCGACACGCACTCGCAGTAGTTCACTGTAAGACACTGACTACTCGATGCTCGCTCCTTGGGCCTTTTATACCCTTCAGCGCTGCGCGTCCAGTCTAGCCTAGCAAATAAAATTGTAGAGCCGGAAATTAGAGTCCGTCTCGAACATTCCATGCCGTTCGACTTGACGTTCCATACTGTACATACGTCTGGGCGCTCAGAAATACTTCCATAGCCTCTCCGTATGCCGCTATATCTAATGGCAGCGCTGCTCCAGTGCTGCCTAGCAACAAGCAATCACCTCGTCTTCTAGCACCTTTTTACTCCATCGACTTGCGTGCTCGGCTCACCCGTAACGGTTCCTTTAGTTCGGCTTACCGATCCACGCTGACTGCCGACGATGCTTCTATTCCCCTCTGATACCTGCGCAGCCGGTCGCCTTTGTCGTCGCACTCCCCGAATTCGCCCTAATGAATTCTCCATAAGGTAAATGCTCCTCCTTCCAACATGTACCCCTGCTGCTGCTCTTCTTGTAACTAGTTGCCTGGCATATAATTCCTCACAATGTTCAAAGATTTCTGTAACCATAAGGTCAGTGATGGCCGAAAAAAACCCAAAACACTAACATCTTAATTTTCCGTATGCAGTCAAATCGTGCAGTTATCGTCCAGAAATATCTAAACATAGTTTTTCTGGACCTAATGGTGGCATATGTAGTGAGGTAAAGCTGCTGATCGGTTCAACTTGGCGAACCCAGCGCGATCCTGGCTTACTGCGTCTCAAGTCGACTCACACCTCCTCGTTGGTGACCACTGTAAACAGAACGCTTTGCATCCGCAAAGCTTCTGGCTAACGTGAGCGGCGAGCCCTCCCTACAGGGTACAATATATAGGGTTGGTGCGTCGGGTTTGGTACCCACCGCCATCAAAAAAACTCCACCAATGAAAACTGCGACAACAATGCCTCGGATAAGGACCCCCTCTGACGACGACCCACGCAAACGTTTTATGGACCACGATTTGAGGATATGCACCTAGAATGTTCGCACCCTCAACAGAGAAGTTGCTGATATACAGTTCGTGAATGTCCTTGAGAAATATTCATCGGACGTTACCGCACTTCAGGAAATGCGATGGATTGGACAGGGGAGCATGGTGAAAAGAACATCAACAACCAATGCACCCTGGGAGATCTACTACAGCGGACATGCTTCCAAGCATGAGTTTGGATGCGGCTTTGCAGTCAGTGCAAGACTTCGTCGCTCTGTCATCAGTTTCACACCAGTGGACATGCGACTAGCCGCACTCAGACTTAAGGCTAAATATTTTAACATTAGATTTATCTGTGCACACGCCCCAACGGAAGACAAGGTCGCTTCGATAAAAGACGAATTCTATAAGCGCCTGGACCAATTATATGAGCGCTGCCCCGATCACGACATAAAGATCGTGCTTGGCGATTTTAACGCTAAAATTGGGAGAGAAGGAGTTTTTGGCTCGATGGTCGGCCGATTTAGCCTTCATGAAACAACCTCCGGTAACGGAGAGAGGCTAATAGATTTTGCCGCGGGCAGGAACATGGTCAGTAGTACCAGGTTTAAACATCGCGACATCCATAAGGCGACCTGGAAGTCCCCTGATCAACTAACGCGAAATCAGATTGATCATGTTGTGATCGACGAAAGGCACTCATCGAGTGTTCTAGACGTGCGTGCGATTCGAGGTGCCAACATAGACTCGGATCACCACCTTGTTGCAGCCAAAGTACGCACGCGGTTCAGTGCGGCACATGCCTCACGTACCAGTACACGTCGAAAGCTAAATGTCGATAAGCTGCAATCACAACGGACCTCTGGAGCCTACACAGCTAAACTCACCCAACTGCTCAGGGAAAACTCACCATTCCCTTCTGATGTATGCGAACAGTGGAATCATATATCACATGTGTACGGCTGCCAAGGAGATACTCGGATACGCCGAGCACCCTCGAAAGCAGACTTGGTATGATGAGGAGTGCCGCGACGCTACTGCAGAGAAAGACGCTGCCTACAGGAGAACTCTGCAGTCGGGAGCAACGCGGGCTGTTAAAGAGCAACACCGGAAGAAAAAGAGAGAGGTGAAGCGCCTTTTCAGAAGAAAAATGAATGATCGAGAAAGGCGCATGCGTGAGGAAGTAGAGATGCTATTCGGCATGGGTGAGATTCAAAAATTCAAAAGACGACTAACTGAAGGTTTCAAACCCAAAGTCACACAATGCAAGGACGAAAATGGAAATCTGGTCACAGATCCGCAAGTGGCGCTAGACAAATGGAGAAGCTATTTCGCCAACCTGCTGGGAGGCGACAAGGAACACAATACCGCCTCTGGAGAAGGAGCGACGCCACCAATCGACAACATAGAGACAGACCCACCGGACCATCACGAAGTCTGTTTAGCCATAAAAAGGCTTAAGAACTACATATCAGCAGGAGCAGATGAGCTGCCAGCTGAACTGTTTAAGGCAGGAGGCGAGGAGTTGGTAAGGTGCGTACACCAACTCCTCAGCAGAATATGTTCCGACGAGAGCATGCCTGAAGATTGGAGTCTAAGTGTAATTTGCCCTCTTTTTAAAAAAGGAGACCCTCCAGTTTCCGCCAACTACCGTGGGATCAGTCTCCTTCCCATCGCATATAAGATTCTGTCGTGCATTATTTGTGAACGTCTAAAGTCGCTTATTAGCACACTGATCGGACCTTGTCAGTGTGGCTTCAGACCTGGTAAATCCACCACAGACCATCAGCCTTTGACACATCGATAAGGTCAAGGTTCGTTGACGCCCTGTCTACCTTTGGTTTACCAGCAAAGTACGTTCGACTTTGCATGATGACGTTGAGAAGCACTCGAAGCTCCGTCAAAATAGGAAAGAACCTCTCCGAACCATTTGATACCAAGAGAGGTTTTAGGCAGGGTGACACCCTATCGTGTGACTTCTTTAATCTACTGATGGAGTATATACTGCGCCAGTGCCCAAATGCCAACAGATCGGGCTCATTTCTTTATAAAGATCTAATGCTACTCGCATACGCCGATGATATCGACATTACCGGCAAAAACGAACGGGAGGTAAGCAGGGCGTTTTCAGAGATTGTGAAGCAGTCTAAACTGATGGTCTTAGCGGTAAACGAGGACAAGACAAAGTACCTAGTATCCACGGACAAGAAGTCTACGCGTCTTGGACAATTTGTTACTATGGGAGTATAACTTTGAGGTTGTAGAGGATTTTGTCTACGTCGGGACGATGATTACCGGCGACAACAACATCAGCCTGGAGATCCCAAGAAGAATTACTCTTGTAAACCGATGCTGCTCAGTAGGGAGTTCAAGAGCAGAGCCTTTTCTTCAAGAACAAAAATAGCGCTATACAAGTCGCTCATCATCCCAGTCCTGCAATACGGCGCAGAAGCATGAACAATGACAGCAGCGGATGAGGAGCGGATTGGCGTGCTTGCGCCAAAAATCCTTCGGAGGATCTATTGACCTTTAAAAGTTGGCGATGGATACCGCACTACATTACACCATTAAGATGGGATGATCAAGGTCGGAAATACATTTCCAACCTTGGTGTGAACAACTGGTGCCAGCTTGCACAATGCAGAAGCGAGTGGAGGGCATTTATTGCAGAGGCCATGACCGTCAAGCGGTTGTGATGCAACATCGCGCCAAAAAAAAAAAAGAAGAAGACGTCAAAACATCAATAGCTTACGCGGTAAGGACAGCCCCTTGCACACCAATAGGACTTGTTTTATGCAACATGCTGTTGATTTTGTCGAAAGTTCTCTCCATGACAATATTTCTATGATCTAAACCGATCGTTACTTTATTTATAGATCTGACAGTCCTTTTCGTCGGCAAGGGGGAGTTCTAATTGCACTTGATGCAATTTGGCCGTCCCAGCTGATTTCTTGCGATTTAGCGCCTAACATAGAGTTCGTTGCTGTTAAAATTCAAACACACGATTCATTTATTTTCCTAGCGTGCTCCTATATTCCTCCTGCCTCTGCCTTGCTCTATATTTGCTTTTCGCCGAACACATACAACGAATTGCTTCCGTGCTGGGTAATCGTGATCGTCTAGTGGTCGTCGGGGATTTCAATATCCTACATATCTCTTCGGCTTCTTAAGACAATTCCTACGAACTGTACCCACCTGCCTCTCATGAGTTTTTCAATCGTATGGCTGAGCAATCTCTTGGGCAGATTAATTCCATTAGTAATGTTTTGGACAGACTCCTTGACCTAGTATTTGTTTCCTATATTTCCAATTCCAGGGTCAACTGGTCTTTCCTGGACTCATCTCAGAATATTGAAAAAACTACAAACGCTTTTTACGATGTTATTTATACAGTGTTTAATGAATTAGTGCCCCTTCGGGTTCAGATCAACCGGCCTTCTCTTAACAACCGCCAAACTTGCCATGGTGTACTTTTTATTCATAAGCTCCTGTGAGGAGAAATCGACTCTATCAGTTTTTTGTCTAATATAAGTCTTGCTGTCCCACAACCCGTTACTAGAAACTTTTATTCAATTTATCTACATCCTTGCCTAACAAACTACGGTCATCACGAACACTTCCGAAACCGGACAAAGTTCAATCGACAAAGTTCGTAGCCCTGATCAAGAATATATATAGTTTATGGGGTGGGAAATAAATATTTCTATGCGTTGCAAGCTTCTAGGCAAAATTTAAGGATACTTTATTAAGGGTATAAAAAGAAAGGGTAAATGTTAACTTTAAGGTATGGGTAAAATGTTTACTTTAAGGTAAGGGTAAATGTTTACTTTAAGGCAAGTAGCTCCTAAAATTCGCGATTTAATTTTCCTCGATGGACCGCGAATTATGAAAATTTACGTGCAGAAATTAATTGACGGTCGACCATGGTTGTCTTGTAATTGAATTTCAAAGTTTTCGTCTATGCCCATACAAATATATGCACGATCACATATTTTTTTAAAATAAATGTCAATATTTACGCAGAAAATAAACTCTTTTGTAGATTAATTGTGGACTATACGTGAGAAGGCGCTGCCCGATTGCCGGTACTCGCTAAAGAAATTCATATCGCTAAGCCCGGACGCAATACGGGAGCTTTTATGGGAACACGATGTTCTAGCGAAGGATTTAATATGTCCGAGGTGCAATGTCCCATGCATTTTTGAATCAAGTCGAGGCCGATTCAGGTGCGCCGCTATCTTAGAAGACAAGAACGCGAAGAAAAAGATAACGGTTCAATGCAAAATCTGAGCTTTGATGAATTTGTCCATATTATTTTTCTCGATGTTATTCGTATCAGAAATGAAGTGCACTTCATTCAAGATGAACTGAGCTGGTCCCGACGCACCATAGACTGGCGGAGCTTCCCATGGAAGGTGTACCTGGATTAGGTTGTACGCGCCAGGATTGAAAAAATAGGATGAAATCGACGAGACCAAAATTGGTCGTCGTAAGTACAATTTTGGTCGCCAAAGAGTGTTTGACAGAGTAGATCGTGGCACTAGGAATTTCTTCGTGGTACTCCCTGAATCCATTTCTATAAGACGTATTCTTTGCATCCTCAAAGAGTTCACGAGATATTCTTGGCCATTGGCCGGATGTCTATGCGACAGGCCTTGACGACATCAACCCTAAGTTTCTAAAAAATCCTCCCCCACCGGGTCAGAGATTTTCCGGTTATTTAGTTTTAAGTTTTACGTATACATTTTTTATTTTTAAAGTTTTCTTTTAGATAGTTTTCTCTCTTTCTCTCTATCTCTGTTTTAGTTTAATTTATTATATTATCTTATTTTTTCCTTAGCTCCTACATAACTATAGGTTTTGGTTTTTTCTCTCTCTCCCTTTTCTCGACCTCTATATTATTAAAGTTTTTGTTAGCTCTAATAACGTCTCTGACCACAATCGGCTGTGAATAGGGGCATAGCTGGCCGGACGGGCAAATAAAATACCCCCACCGTGTCGGAGTCGTTATTAGTTAATTTTGTAATTTTATTAGATTTTCTTTGATAGGCTTCCTTAGCTCATAAAATTTTTTTGTAACGTATTTATACTTTTGTTGAGAGCATTTGTTTGTCGACTCTAAATAAATAAATAAATAAATAAATTATTCTGCCCAAAAATCTTAAATACGTTACAAATGTAATGAATACTGCCCTTACTACCAACACATTTCCTGAAATGTGAAAAGTAGCAAAAATAATTCCAGTTCCTAGACAGAAAAATTAATACATGACGACATCTATTTTGCCATACTTATCCAAAGTTTTCAAATCACTTGCAGCATGGGAATTTTATTATACTCTGTACCAAAGGTACACAGAGTATATTAAGTTTGTGCAAAAGTATGTAACAGGGAGAAGGAATCGTTTCCGACCCTATAAAGTATATATATTCTTGATCAGCATCAACAGCCGAGTCGATATAGCCATGTCCGTCTGTCCGTCGTCCGTATGAACGAAGAGATCTCAGAGATGGTAAGAGATAGAGGTTTGACATGTATCCCGCCCCCGCAATTTGGAAAAAAACGTGTATCTTCCACAGTTTTGATGATAGATGGTTCGTACCTTCTAGAGATATCTAGTAATCAAAATTTGCTGAAGGAATGATAAAGATCGGATGAACGATACTCGAGTTATGAGCAAAAAACCGCCAGTTAACACCTCCCACCCGCCCCACCCATAACCACAGCAACATACCATAACCGTTCAACACAGGCAATCTTAGTACGAGAGAGAGAGAGAGAAACTTAGAGAGCGCACCGCGTTGAACGCTCTAATAGTTTCTCTCTCTCTCTCTCTCACACTAAGATTGCTTGTCTTGAACGGAACGTTGTTGTTATGGGTGGGGTGGGTGGTAGGTGTTAACTGGCCGTTTGACTCGTGAGCAAATGTGTGTGTAAGGGTACAGAGTATGTTATAGTCGGGCTTGACCGACTTTCTTTCTTGTTTTTTAGATGTTCTATTCCTCAATGCGCCAAAAATTCGTAAAAATTTCTTGTTACCGTAATTAAAAACCAATATTCTAAATTTTTTAGGTTCAATACCACCGCTATGGCTTTAAAGTTTCTGCATAAAATTTCAATTTCCTCTTTTTCATTTTACTTTTTCATTAAAGTTACTTTTGAGATGGCAAACGTTGTTGTTGAATTTAAAATATTATATATTTTTAAAAATATTTTATGCAAAGCAAAATGCAGGATATAGAGGATTCGAATAGCATTTATTTGACTGGCGCGTTGCGAGCAGAGCTGGATTCTGCAAAGCTACCATCAAGAAAATAAGTGCTGGAGGTTCATTTGCATAATACAAGAGGACACAAATACTCATTAAGGGACAGCTTAAACCGCACTGTCCTTCAAATTGATTATGTATTGAAATCATTTGGGCTTGCCATGAAACCAGGAAAAAAAGTGTGCAGAAACTTAAGGAAACTTTATGATTAATATGTGGCTCTAAGAAAAATGCTTGTCGCGATAAGGAGTTGTAACCCGACAAAGAAAGGAATTTTGATGTCACTTCAGAAAATGTAATTGAATTGAGTCTTGATGCTGCTTTTGAAAGACAGAGATACGATGACGACGATTCTCTGTCTAGTTGTTTTATTCTAAAAAATACTCTCATAAATAAATTTTCATTTATTTTTTATTTTTTTGCCGGCCATTTGCATCGAAGTTTTCCGCACGCAAACGACTTTTGTGGAATGACTGGTAATGGAACATATACATATGTTAGTTTTGGTTTGGTGTTCGGCTAATATCGCTCACTTACTTCAAGACTGTCATAACTCAACAAAAAGTGTTTTGACTACGTGATGCAGAAATTTGCGCTGTATCGTCTTCTATACTTTGTAAAATTTTCATATTGAAATCTTTTGTACTTTTATGTGCGATGAGAATATGTCGCTGTATCAATTTTATACATAGGTTTATATTCATATTAATGCAAGAACGTCATATCTCAGTTGTCCTGCAGTCGATATTGCGCAAAGAATCCCCGGCATTCAGTTAAAAAATCATATTTTTTAATTTTTAATGAGCATTTTAAATTTATAATATTTTTATATCGTTTTACGCCACAATAAAAAAAGAGCTAGGTCAATGGTTTATTACCAGACGTGCCACCTGCACTTTACTAGGCAACCAAATTCAAACAAAACTTACAATTTTCTTATGGCGAAGACCCAATCTATTCGCTACCTTAAGGCAATTTTGAAGAAAGTCAGTCCTAGGCTTAGTCTAATAAGATAAGAATAATAAAAAGCGAAATGAATAAAGAAGCATTAAAAATTATAGTTGCAAGTGAAATGCAGGACGAAAAAACTATGAAAGCGAAAAAGAATGTAATGGAGGCAGGTGGAAGCTGTGCTGCCCTCGCACCAATGAAAGTGCCCTAGGAGCAGGAGGCGATTAATAATTCCTAATAAAATATCTTTAACTTATACTAACATGTTTAATTAATTTTAATAGTATACAAGTACACAATCATTTTTTGGAAGAAGACTTTCTGGCGCTCCTCTGGGACCGTGGCTGCTTGCTACTTAATAAATTCGCCAAAAAAGAGTTGACGCTTGATGAATATTGGTTCGCAGGTGTGTTCAAAGCCAGTATGACCTTCTTTAACATCTCGGCCCGCTTGTCGCTTGCGAAATTTTTGTCCATGTTGGCCCGTTTTGGATCTGGTGCTCCAAAAAAGAATCACGGCTGTACAACATACTGAATAGGTAGACTCCGATGCTCGAGACCAATATGGGCTCGCCGCTCATCCGTGCCCATTCCGCTTATGTTGTTAGCTTTCTTTAATTTGGCCAATTCATTTGTGAATTGGTCGCGCAAATTGCTTATTTTCGTTATTTTATTTAGTTAGTTTATTATGTCCACCCGTGATTTGCCCTCAAATTGTGCAGCAAATTTCTCCATTGATCCTGTAGGATCTGCTCTTGTAGGTGGGATTGAAGGAGTTGAACAGAGCAGGCACAGCATCGTACATGTCAATCAGCCGCCTAACCTCATCCTTGTTCCTCACGGCTGATGTCTACAAAAGTAGTGTAATGTCTATACTAAAAGCAATAGTTATACAAATCATTCACACTTACTTTCCTTTTTGGCGACCGGGGAAGTCAAGTGTAGTAACTGGTAGTATTGTGGACCACTCAAGGGAAATATGGGCAGACGGCTTTAAATGCCATGCCAGAAGCATATAATTATTTACTTATTTTAAAGATATTCATAAAGTCACTAGGTGCACTTTGTTAACACAAATAACAAAATAATAAATAATACTACTACTACTACTTTCCTTTTTGGAAATCGATAACAAATGTATATCGTCAGCCAGAAAGTGGTAACGCCAGCACACTACAATTAGGCCAAATAGAACCTGTTCTATTTCATCTGATCGCTCAGCTGAGTACCCTCAGATGCCTTTTTACACGGTCAGACAGCAACTCAGACGAAAACTCAGCTGAGTGATCAGGTCGTGTAAATGAGGCTTTAGTTTAGTGTGATAGAAATTGTCATCAGTAGTGTCGTATAAAATTTCTCTCTCACAAATAAAAACAGAAGATTAAAACTGAGAGAGCAGTCATGCTCTCTTTTACAGGCACATTGTCCGGAGCGGAACGTTTAATTCCCAATTAATTATTTGCAAATGTAAATGCCATCGCGCCCACTGTTTGCTTTGCCAAATACATTCATGTTAAATCGATCAATGTGTACAAAAGCTCGTATATGCCCAAAAGCTCGCTTTTGCATTGTTTATCTGAGCGAGCTTTTCTAATGCATTTCTATGCTTAAAATGTGCCGGCAAGAGCAAACAAACTACTGCAGCTTCAGAGACCAGGCAATAAACATTTAAATTGAATTCGTGCCCTTTTTATTGTTGTTAATAATAGCGTTAAAATTATTAGCGAAGGTGGACATCGGTTCTCCTCTACATTTGGTGACCCCGACGTGATCTGAAGTTGCAAGTCGATTCGGTTAATAATTATTTCATATCGTTGAAATAATTTTGCTGATCACAAGTTGGTGACAAGAACATAAACACACACACACAAACATTCGCATACACACGTACGGAAACGGTTTCGCTTGCCCTTTCGTTTTGCTTTTCGCGCGGGTGCAACAACCACAAATGTGCAATATATAAACGGATTAACTGCACACAAAAACCGCTGATCTAACCAAGCATCATCAGTGGCTTGCCACGCATATACAGGGTGATTTTTATAACCGTTACTCGTAGAGTAAAAGGGTATACTAAAGTCGTGCAAATGTATGTGACAGGCAGAAGGAATCATTTCCGACCATATAAAGTATATATATTCTTGATCAGCATCAACAGCCGAGTCGATATAGCCGTGTCCGTCTGTCGGTCTGTCCGTCCGTCCGTCTGTCTGTATAAACACCTAGATCTCAGAGGCTAGAAGAGCTAGAGCAACCAAATTCGAAATGTAGACTCCTATTGTCTGCACGCAGATCAAGTTTCAAATTTTTGCGACGCCCACCCCCGCCCCCACAATAAAAAATGTTGAATAACTCCCACAATTTTAAGGTATCGATCTCAAATTTGAAACTTACGTTTATATTCGCAACATCTATAAGCCCTGTAATTTTCACCAAGATCGGATGATAAATAGCTGATTTAAAAAAATGTAGCATCCTTTTCGGCAGTCCCATCTCAGGCACACAGGAAGGCTATTAAACATTTCTTTCCATGAGTAACGGGTATATCGAAGTCGGTTAGACCCGACTTTACCTTACGCTCTCGTTTGTGTTTGGAAATAAATATATTTTTGTCATCCAGTGCAGTGGCGTATCCGCAAAAGCACATACATACCATACCATATATATTGCAAAATAAAACCCGCATTTGATTTGGCACGCGCGCAAAGAGCAGGGTAACTTATTTTGTTGGCCCACAAGTGCGTTTCAGTGAAATACTTCTTTTTCTCGTCTTTGCTCAACATGGCTGACACCCAAGAGTTAGTGCTAAAGCGGACTCCGTTAAGCGACAATTAAACGCTCTAAATAACTTCTACGACGCGAAAGCAGTGGCAAGTTTTGGTGAGCCAGAACTTGTGGTGCGCATTGAATTTCTGGAAAATTTAAAATCACATTTCGATGCTGCGCAGACAAGTCTGGAGAAGATAAACCTTAAGGAGCTAACCTCGGATTCGCGCTCCAACTTTTATAAGTTGTACATTAAGGTTAAGTCGAAATTGGTTCGCGAACTTGGAGTTTCGCGTGGTGCAAGCAGTGCAAACTCCACCACAGTTCGGTATTCCACTGGAAGCTGCGAGCATAGCTTTTCAATGCGAAAATCCAGGTTGCCTGAGCCGCACATTCTCAAATTCAGAGGGGCGTATATAGATTGAACGGATTTTTACGCCATTTTCTCTACTGTTGTAGAAAAAGATGCTGACTTGCCCAATATAGAAAAATTCCAGCATCTTCGCGGAAGTTTTGATGGAGTCGCCTTGGAAACGATTCGATCTTTGGAGCCATCAGAGGACAACTTTGCTAAGGCTTTGAATTTAATGAAAAATCGATTCGATAATAAATTACTCCATTTTCAGGCACACGTTAAGGCGATTTTCGGGCTAACGGAAGTTGAGAAGGGCTCTGCTGTCAGCTTGAGTCATCTTAGCGATAAAATGAATTCACATCTTCGCGCAATGAATTCACTGGCTGAAACGCAGCAGATATTGGATGGACTCCTGATTCTCATCGCGGGACAAAAACTGGATGAGAAGACCAAAGAGCGATGGGAAGAGAGCTTGTCCACTACCGAGTTGACAGCCTGGATTTCGATGGCTTCATTCTTGGAGAAGAGATGCAGGACTATGGAAAATGTGGAAAAATGTGCTAGGGTAACCCAAATACCAAGCCAGCAGTTGGGAAAAGCATCGTACAAGACTAACATAAGTACTCTTATTGCATCATCATCTAACACAAGTTCATTTATCATAAGCTCATTATGCATCATTCTCTTTTGCACATGCCTTCGAATCCTACTACGAACGTTTCATTATCGAATACTTCTCAAGACAATCATCATCAAGCATCGACTTCGCTCATATCCAATTCTCTGTCAAGCCCTCAACTTAAAGCCTCGAATATCATGCCTGAAGATTACGTGCTGCTTGCAACGGCTCTTGTCTTGATACAACATAACAATGGAGCCATGATACCATGCCGTGCTGTACTCGATTCGGAATCTCAGCTCAATTTCCTCACTTCTCTTCTTGTAAATCAACTTCAGCTCAAAACTCGACATTCGCATACATCGATTTCTGGTATTGGAGAGTCTTCTTTAGATTCTGATAAGTCAGTTGATATTTTCGTGCAGTCACAGGATGCAAACTATTGTGCTTCATTCGCAGCTGTAGTGACGCGTAATATCACTGATTATCAGCCGCAATACGATTTGAATGCTGATGGTTGAAAAATCCCTATCTGGTTATCGGGGCCGGTTTATTTTTCGACTTAATCTGCATTGGGAAAACTCGCTTAGAGGACACCACATTAATCCTGCAGGAAAAAAAGCTCGGTTGTACAGTCTCTGTAAGTCTTGCTTATTCAAAGTCGAGTAATTCGTCGTTGGTCGCGCTCGTCAAAACTCCAACACAATCAGGAGCGGACATTTCATTAACAGAAATCGTTAAGCTCTTCTGGGAAATTGAAAATTGGTATGCCACAACCTCTTCCATTTCTGAAGAGGACGAGCTTTGTGAGCATCTCTTTCAGAAAACTTTTTCTCGCCTCAACAATGGACAATACTCAGTGAAGCTTCCATTTAAAAGTGATCCCATCTCACTCGGAGATTCGTATTTAAGAGTTTAGAGGCCAAATTTGCTAAGAATCCTGCTGTGAAATCGCAATATGTAGCTTTTATTCACGAATATCTCGGCTTAGGACACATGTCTTTGGCATCGGTTCAGGATACAGCGCCTAAGTTTTATTTGCCACATCATTGCGTCCACAAACTTGATAGCACAACCACAGCCCTTCGAGTAGTATTCGATGGATCTGCGAAAACTACTTCAGGCGATTCATTTAATGATTTGCTGTTAGCTAGACCAACAATTCAACCCAAAATCTTCATAACCTTGCTACGATTCCGGTTCTTTAGGATTGCATTGTGTAGAGACATCTATAAGATGTACCGCTGCGTAAAAGCTTGCCATCCCGATAAATACTTACAATGCATTCTCTGGCGTGGTAACCCATTTGATGCGATCATAGCCTACAAACTGGACACGGTGACGTACGGTACGAAACCAGCTGCATTTTTGGCAATTCGTGCTATGCATCAGTTGGCAATTGACATATCCCCTAGGATCCAAAATTGTTCGCAGAGATTTTTATTTGGACGATTTAATGACTGGTGGAGACACAGTTGAAGAAGTCGTGGAGATTAAGCGCCAAGTGATGGAATTACTCAAACGTGGACACTTTCCCATTCGAAAATGGTGTTCGAATGAGCCAACAGCTCTTGCGGATGAGCTTGAGGTCGACAAGGAGAAGTTGTTAAAGTTTCAGGATGGAACGGATATTGCCAAGGCTTTGGGCCTGGTATGGGATCCTCGTTCTGACAACTTGCTGTTTAATTTTTCAAAAATTGCACATGACGGACCTGTCACAAAGAGCACCGTTCTATCCACAGTTGCCAGAACTTATGATCCGCTCGGATTAATTTTGCCTACCGTCACAAAAGCCAAAATATTTATACAATCCTTATGGAAGGAGAAACTTAATGGGGATGAAAGACTTCCGCATGAAGTATGTATGGTTTAGCGAGATCTCGTCTCGCAGCTTTCGATTGTCAGCACTTTCAAATTTCCTCGATTTGTCATGCTTCCTCATGCCTCGATCCAAATACATGCATTTTGAGTTGATGTTGGCATATGGCGCTTGCGTATATCTTCGATCGGAGGCTCAAGAATTGGAGTCGGTGCATCTTTTATGTTCGAAGTCTAGAGTGGCGCCATTAAAATCACTAACAATCCCGAAATCGGAATTGTCTGCTGCATTGACTTTAGCTGAATTAGTGTCGCACATCGCCCCGAACGTATCATTCCCTTGCGAATTTCATTGCTGGTCGGATTTGACAATCGAGCTTTCATGGATTCGTGAATCACCTTCGGAGTTTTATGTTTTCGTCTCCAATCGAGTGGCACAGATTCAGGCGATGACGAAAGGAATGGTATGGCATCATGTACCAACTCTGATGAGTCCGGCTGACATTCTGTCTCGAGGCTGCGCACCAAAGGTGCTACTTGATCATAGTCTGTGGCAGCCAGGGTTCGGAATTGCTCGCTCTCGAGCAGCCTGCACTGACTCTTTTTGACTACCGCTCTGAGCAGCGAGCGGTAGTCCGCGAGCAGCGTGCAGCTGCTGCTGCATATGCAAAAAAGTTTGAAGAGAATTTATGACGTTAAAACGTTTACGTCTGCGTAATTGAATGAGACTTGTCTTATTGCAGGTACAGATTGTATTTTTGTTAATCCAAGGGTTAATTGTCTACAAATAGGTAAATCATTTTTATGACAAAGGCTGATTGCCGAAACCTGTAACTTAATAAAGGTATAATTTTAATATGTTACGTAAGCTGTAAGGAGGTGGAAAGTGGTCCAAAATGGGCTGTATGTTTTATTACGGTACCGGTCACTGTTCAGATATCCGGACTCCTGTGTGGGCAGTTTTCTAAGGCACCGAGTATTGGTAGCAGCACATTTTTCGCAACAGAGGCAATTGAGATTATTGATATATCCAACAAATAAAATTTATTTTTGAAATGTTTTTATTCAATATTTACATTTGGATTGTTTAATAATGTCATAATTAACTTTGCAATTAGCAAATCTTAAATGGTTTTCTTAGACAAGTTACATCTATGATTTGTAATTATTGTTGATAATGACCTAAACCTGCGATAAGACAAGTGTCATTCAATTAATGTCTTAATTAATGTTCAAATTTTAATGTCATAAACTCTCTACAAATTTTTTTGCATACTGAAATCTGCCTGTTCAGAATGGCCAGCAAATATAGACACATTATCAAATATTCCAGAATGTCGTCGTAAGGTCTTGCTAGCTCTTTCTAAACACGACGTATCTGTTGACTGCAAATATCAAAATTCTTTTGCCACACTACAACGAATATTTGCTTATATCTTCAGGTTCTGGCTTCTTCAGCGGAAGGATACTGCAAGGCCCAAGGGTGATCTGACTGTTGAGTATCTTCGTATGGGCACATAACTTCTGCTCAAGAACATTCAACAAGTCCACTTTGTGGCTGAATACGCAGTGCACTCTGGGAAGAAGGCTCTATCATCCAAAAGCAGCATACTCTCCCTGAATCCATTTTTCGATGCACATGGATTGATTCGAGTTGGTGGTCGCCTTCATAACTCGCAGTTGGATTACGATGCCAGGCACCCTATTTTATTGCCGAAGGGGCACCCAGTTACCAGCGCGATGGTAGCCTCAAATCGGTGGCAAGCGTCATCAACAAATGCCTGAGATGTTTTCGTCTGAAACTTCGATATGCGAAGCATATTATGGGCAGATTTCCTGCGGATCGTGTGAGACCAAATCCAGCCTTTCACACAACTAGAATCGACTTCTGTGGTCCTTTTTACCATAAGGCTGAGACGTGGAACAAGGCACCCATAAAATGCTATATAGCAATTTTTGTTTGCTTCAGTACCAAAGCAACGCATCTAGAAGTCGTTCAGGATCTTTCGACGGCATCGTTTATTGCTTCGCTTAGGCGGTTCATCAGCATCCGAGGAAAACCTCGCAACATCTGGCCGGATAATGCAACGAACTTCTTGGGTGCCAAAAACGAGTTAGCAGAGTTGAAGGATTTATTTTTGAGCCACATAGCAATACCGTCCGTGACACTTGTCTTTCCCATGGCATTGATTGGAATTTTAAACCGCCTCGTTCGCCACATTTTGGTGGACTTTGGGAGGCAGCAGTTAAGTCTGCTAAATTCCACTTTTTTCGCGTAGTTGGCTCTTCAATTCTAACTATAGATGAACTCCGGACTTTAGTGTACGAAATCTCGGCCGTACTTAATTCTCGCCCTCTTTATGCCATTTCAGAAAGCCCAGATGACTCAAAGATTCTCACTCCTGCTCATTTTCTCATCGGCTCAAGCTTCACCACAATCGATGAGCCAGACGTAACACATCTGAGGGAGAATCATTTGAGTCGATGTCAGCGCGTTTGCAAGATGCGTCAAATCTTTTGGAAGAAGTGGAGCACCATCTACCTGTCGCTGCTGCAAGAGCGATCCAAGTGGCGAACACAACAGCCAACTCTACAGGTCAATTTGAACAAAAGCTCTTATATGCCCAAAAGCTCTCTCTCGCATTGTTAATCTGAGCGAGCTTTCGTAATGCTTTTCTATGCTTTAAAATGTGCCGGCGAGAGCAAACAAACTCACTGCAGCTTCAGAGACCAGGCAATAAACACTTAAATTGAATTCGTGCCCTTTTTATTGTTGTTAATAATAGCGTGAAAATTATTTGCGAAGGTATACATTTTCTACACCCAATTTCTATGGCAGCTATACTATATAGTTGTCCTATCAAACTTGTTGGAATTATGTGAAAGCATAGAAAACTTATAAATACGAGGTTTGGGGACGTTTGCGTTGAAGACAAAAATAGGAATCGATGGATGCTATGGCAGCTATATGCAATCGTCGTCCGATCTGGCCGGTTCCGACAAATGTGCAGCGTATTTGTACCAAAAGACTTAGTGCAAAGTTTTTTAAGATAGTTTCAAGTGGTGCGTTAAGGTGGTCCTGCCCTGTATGCACTGACACCCAATTTAATTTCTCACGTATGTCTAATACCATGAGAAATAAATATAATAAGTTGCATAAAATAACTAAGCAACTCGCAAGTGAGTTTACCTCTAGTGATGAGTTGCTTAGTAAATTCCATTTTGAGTCACCACCCACACTTCGGTCGGAGCCTCAAGTTGTAATAGTGCCACCTCCCGATTCTGACAAGTCGATTGATCCGCCTTCATCGTTGCCAGTCTCGCCTCAGTGTCAAGACTTGTCGCCGACCATTTCCCTGTCCGCTTCACCAGCTAGTATGCTTGGTTTGTCTCCATTGCCTCCCTCCCCAAGTCAAGGAGTTATTAATAATTTTTTAAATAAACCTCCAAATCGTAGACTAGTTAGTTCTCCAATAGTGCCACCTGAACCTGATGAAAGTGCTTCCCTTTCTTCACAGCCTTCCCTTCTTACTGTTATAGCACCACGCAAAACAGTTTTTGTGTCTAGGTTGTCTCCTGAAACTACTTGCGAGAAAATTGCCGCCTATATTGCTAGCAAATCCTCAGCAAGTGTTTCCATTTCAAAGTTTAATTTTGCCCAGCCTCGTGATGTAGCTTCCTTTAACATAAGTGTTCCAGGGGAAGCTTTTCCAATCATATGTGACCCAGAATTTTGGCTGCCAGATATGATTGTTCATGAGTTTAGGCAAAAAAATCGTGTAGGGTCTAGCTCTAGCAGGGTTTCAAAAAACTAGTTCTGTCCCTTAGTCCTCTTATAGCCTATCAGAATGTTAGGGGTCTGTTATCAAAACTTACTACCTTGTTCTTGAATAGTGCTTCATTTGAGTTTGACATTATTGCCTTCTCAGAGACGTGGTTAAATCCATCAATCTCTGATTGCGAAATTTTGTCAAATGATTTTTTTATCTATCGATATGATCGACCTACTCGAAGAGGTGGTGGTGTACTGATCGCAGTGAAGACTAGCCACCGTTCGGAACTAATTCCACTAAGTCTGCCTGATGGTGTGGAATTCGTAGCCGTAAAAGTTTCTCTTCTTTCCTTTGTTATTTATTATATCCGTTATATATTACTTGCTCCTATATCCCTCCTTCTTCCGATATTCAAGTTTATATGAACCATATAACTTGTATAAAAGATGTTTGTGCCCAATTACGAGACATTGACTCATTGGTTGTTGTAGGTGATTTCAATTTACCAAACATCGCCTGGTCATATCTTAATGGGTCAACCTATCTTGTGCCATCAACACAGCATGACTTTTTAGATCATCTGTTTGATATGTCCTTGTCTCAGATAAATTCAATTCCAAACGATCTTAATAAATTGCTGGATCTTGTCTTTGTCGCTGACAGTACTAATGCTGTAGTTTCTAGGTCCGCCCCTCTATCACTGCCCGAAGATATTTACCATCCTACTCTTGAAATCTCTCTTTCAGTTTCTGAAACTACTCCATCAACCTCTAAAATTCCTAATAAACCTCGTCGTTGTTTTCGTAAAGGAAACTTTACATTATTAAATCAACTTATTTGTGCAACGACTGGTCACCTCTGTTCAAAGCGGTTGATTTTGACTTTGCTCTTGCCTTTTTCTACGAATCCCTTAATTCTCTCTTAGATATCGGTGTTCCTAATAGCGTAGCTTCTCCCGCGTCACTTAATCCTCCTTGGTACTGCCCTAGACTTTCTAATTTGAAAAATATTAAGTCTAGATGCTTCAAAAAGTATAAACGGTCTGGCTTGGCTGTTGATTTCTCTAAATATTCAATAGCAAAATCCAACTTTACACTTTTTAACTCTGAGTGCTATAAGAATTATCTTGCCCGGTGCAAAATTCAATTTGCAGAGGACCCTAAACAATTCTATAGCTTTGTGAACTCTAAGCGTAAATCTTCATCACTACCTTCTTTTTTTTTCTGGGTGACCAAAAGGCCGGCAATGATTCCGCTGCCGTCGACCTATTCGCAGACTTTTTTCAATCAACGTATTCCTCTATCCACTTTATTAACACTTCTTATCCATATACCATTCCTTCTTCTAACTCGATTTGTGTTCCCTCAATTAGTGAAAGCTCCCTACTTTCGCATTTGAAATCTCTAAAATCCTCATACTCCCCTGGCCCTGACAACATTCCTAGTTGTGTTCTCAAAGAGTGCTGTAGTTCCTTATGCAAACCTTTGCTTAAGATTTTCAATCTATCACTCGATTCTTCAGTCTTTCCAACTCTTTGGAAAGAGTCCTATATCATTCCTCTACATAAAAAAGGTGGAAAATCTGATATTTCCAATTACAGAGGCATAGCTAAGCTCTCCGCTATTCCTAAATTATTTGAAGAGATTATAACCTCCACCTTGCAGCACTATTGCAAATCGATTTTATCACCTTTCCAGCACGGGTTTATTAAGCGTCGGTCAACTATGACCAATTTGCTTGAATTTACTTCATTGGTTAATGATGGGTTCCTTAAGAAAAAGCAAACCGATGTCATTTACACCGACTTTAGTAAGGCTTTTGACTCTGTAAACCATGATCTTCTCCTCTATAAGCTTGATCGGTTAGGATTTCCCGCCTCTTTTCTGTTTTGGATTTCGTCTTATTTAAAAAATAGAACCCAAAAAGTTATATTACGTTCAGATACTTCAAAGCCCGTCTGTGTAAGTTCTAGTGTACCGCAAGGTAGCCACCTTGGTCCTTTGTTTTTTACTCTTTTTATTAATGACCTACCCACAATACTATCTTATTATCGGATACTTATGTATGCCGATGACGTTAAACTTATTTTATCTTTCAATGACCCGACGCATTCCATTAGATTGCAAGATGAATTAAACTTCTTGCAGTCTTGGTGCTTGGTTAATCATTTACACCTTAATTGCTCCAAGTGCAAGTTTATGACTTTCCATCGTTGCAAACCTTCGCTGGCCATTTATTCGATTAGCAATGAACCCTTGCAACGAATATCTACAGTCGTTGATTTTGGAATTCTTTTCGACCCCAAATTGAGTTTTAATTCTCATATCTCCTCTATTGTTAATAGGGCGAATGGTGCACTTAGATTCATTAAACGTTGGTCGAAGAAATTTAATGATCCATACACCACAAAGCTCCTGTACACTGCTCTAGTCCGTCCTGTACTTGAATACTGCTCGTCCGTCTGGTGTCCGCAATACAAAAAGCATATCGATCGTATCAAATCAGTACAAAAGCAATTTTTGCTTTTTGCTCTTCGTGGACTAAATTGGGACCCTAACCTTCGTCTGCCATCGTACTCCAGTAGACTCTTGCTTATTAACCTTCCTTCGTTAGCTAATCGTAGAACAGTCCTAGGCGTTTCTTTTCTTCAGAAGCTAATCATTAGTGATGTAGACTCTACCGAACTTTTAGGTCGCCTTAACTTTTCCGTTCCTTCTAGGCCAACTAGAAACTATTTACCTTTAATCTTGCCCAGATGCACAACTGATTATGCCCAGCACAATCGTTTTCGGGTCTTATGTCAAAATTACAATGATCTCTATCACCTGCTCTCAACAGATCTCTCTCTCTCTCTCTGAAAACGTCTCTCTATAATTAGAAATCTCTGACCACTCCCAGCTGTGAGTAGGGGCATAGCTAGTCGGACTGGCTAAAAAATCCTCCCCCACCGGGTCAGAGATTTTCTGGTTATTTAGTTTTAAGTTTTACGTATAAATTTTTTATTTTTAAAGTTTACTTTAAGATATTTTTCTCTCTATCTCAGTTTTTTTTTTTTTTTAATTTAATATATTATCTTATTTTTTTTCTCCTTTGTTCCTACATAACTATAGGTTTAGGCTTTTTTCTCTCTCTCTCTCTTTCTCTCTCTCTCCCTCTTCTCGATCTCTATATTATTAAAGTTTTTGTTAGCTCTAATAACGTCTCTGACTACAATTGGCTGTGAATAGGGGCATAGCTGGCCGGACGGGCAAATAAAAAGTTTATTTTGTAATTTTATTAGATTTTCTTTGATAGGCTTCATTAGCTCATAAAAATTTTTGTAACGTATATAAATTTTCGTTGACAGCCTTTTTTTGTCAACTCTAAATAAATTATTTACTCAATAACTATTTACATTAAAAAAAAAAAAACTGACGGAGGAGAAAGCATAGAAACAGGCGGACAGACGGACGGACAGACGGACTCAGCTAGTCATGGTGATTAAGAATATATAACGAATATAAACACGGTGGTTAGAGGGAGACGGACTTAGTCTCATACAGAGAGTCAAAAAAGAACTCAGAGAGCCTAAATGACAGCGAACGGCTGACAAATATCTGACTGAAAAGTTGTCGACGCACAGTGCGCCATTTGAGTTCTTTTGTGCAAAAATCATAACTTTTGAACCAATTGAGATCATTGAATAATATAAATGGCATATGATAGATAATTGCCCAACCTATCTACTCTATATATAAAACAGTGTGTCCTGACTGACTGACTGATTCACTGTGTGATTTTCCAATGTTGGAAAATCCGCCCCCCAGGCGTGAACATTCCCGGAAAATTTCAACAAGAACTGCATTTTCCGGAAAATTGGTCAAGTTGTGGTTGATTTTGATTTTTTTCCATGAAAGCGAGTGTGAGAGAGCAAGAGAGAGAGAGCGAGTTTGCTAAGACACATACACACACATATTTGTGTTCGAGTAACTGTGTGCAGAGACCACGAGCGACCACGCCTACATTTGGCTAGCAGTTAAGCGGCGATCAGTTTGGCGGGCTACTTCAATAGCAAAGCAGCAAAACAGCAACAGGATGGGAACTGGGTGGGAAGTGAATGGGAACTGGGTGGGATGTGGGCACAGATGCGCTGCTGCGACGCTCAGGTCCGATCCTCGCCCTGTCCTGCTCTGTCGCAGTGGCATTTTGTTTGCGCCATAGCATGGCTGATGGGTGGGAGTGAAACAGGGTTCAGTTTGAGACGAAGGCGGTTCGAGTTCGAGACGAAGAAGGTTGCAGTTGCTAACAGAACTTGGTTTGACAGTGGGTGGTAAGTGGATGGGAACTGGTGGTTACTGGGAGGGATGTGGGTGGTAAGTGGGTGGGATGTGGGTGGTAAGTGGATTGAAAGTGGGTGGGAAGTGGGTGGTATGTGGATGGTAAGTGCATGGAAACTTGGTGGTTTATGGGTGGGAAGTGGGTGGCATATGGGTTGGATGTCGGTGGGTTGTGGGTGGGATGTGGGTTGGATGTGGGTGAGATGTGGGTGAGATTTAGGTTTGAAGTGGGTGGTATGTGTGGAGGTGGGATATTGGTTCCACATTGAAAAAGGCTTTACTAATGGCGGCGCAGTGAGTTTTATGCTAGTAAAATATATATATTATTTTTATTTATTTATTTAGAGTCGACAAACAAATGCTGTCAACAAAAGTATAAATACGTTACAAAAAAAATTTTATGAGCTAAGGAAGCCTATCAATGAAAATCTAATAAAATTACAGAATAAACTAATAACGACTCCGATTATACGATTATAAATATAAAAATGATATTATTATAATTATAAATAAACAAATTTCTTACATCCACGCAATGGAAATGTAAGATTCAGGCGGTAAGACAAGAAGACACAGGCGGCGATGTGGAACTTTCTGTTCAGCAGAGTAGCAGCCGCCGCATTCAAAGGCAAATGTTTTGACCGCCACGACGGCATATTCGAAATGGCAGCAATGGCAAAGCAGGCAAACTCACTGCCCGCCGTCTGCAAAATCGAAGGATCCACCTGGCCAATGGCACCACTATTTGCCTTTTACACAACTGGAATCGACTTCTGTGGTCCTTTTTACCATAAGGCTGAGACGCGGAACAAGGCACCCATAAAATGCTATATAGCAATTTTTGTTTACTTCGGTACCAAAGCAACACATCTAGAAGTCGTTCAGGATCTTTCGACGGCATCGTTTATTGCTTCGCTTAGGCGGTTCATCAGCATCCGAGGAAACCGCGCAACATCTGGCCGGATAATGCAACGAACTTCTTGGGTGCCAAAAACGAGTTAGCAGAGTTGAAGGATTTATCTTTGAGCGATCCACATAGCAACGCCGTCCGTGACACTTGTCTTTCCCATGGCATTGATTGGAATATTAAACACCCGATCCTCTCCCCTTCATCGGCTAACATTACTCTTTCGCACTTTTCGGCCTCCATTGGTTGTCGTGAGAGTGCATCTGCTACCACATTGAGCTTGCCTTTCCTGTACACTACCTCGAAATCATATTGCTGCAATTCTAAAGCCCATCGTGCAACCCGCCCTGATGGACTCTCAATAGAATTCAGCCATTTTAGTGCCATGTGGTCCGTTATGACCTTGAAGCGATATCCTTCTATGTATTGTCGCAGTTTCCGTATTGCCCAAACTATCGCCAGGCACTCTTTCTCGGTTGCAGAGTAATTTTGCTCTGCTGCGTTAAGAGTTCTACTGGCATAAGAGATAACCCTCTCTCCTTCCTCTGACGACTGGGTCAATATAGCTCCCAAACCGTAATTGCTCGCATCCGTTTGCAATACAAATTCTTTTCCAAAATCAGGACACGCTAGTACGGGTGCAGACGTAAGTCTTGCTCGAACTTCTTCGAATGCATTCCGTCTTTCCTCCGTCCACTCCCACTTAACTCCCTTTTTCAGTAGAGCGTTCAACGGTTGGACCGTAGACGCGAAGTCTGGGACGAATCGCCTATACCACGACGCTACCCCTAGATACTGTCTTAATTCTCTGACATTTGTGGGTGGCTTGAGTTCGGCTATGGCCGCAACTTTGTCTGGGTCCGTTTTAATACCTTCTTCCGTCACCATATGTCCCAAGTATCTTAACTCCTTCTTGAAAAACTCGCACTTATCGACATTTATCTTCAGATTTGCCGCCTTCAATCTGCGAAACACCTCTGCCAAGTTTTTCATATGCTCCTCAAGCGTCCGCCCTATCACAATGATGTCGTCTAAATATGCGAAGGCGTGAGGCATCATTTCTGGACCAATGACCTGGTCCAGTGCCCTTTGGAATGTGGCTGGAGCTGATGCGAGGCCGAACGGCATTACTCGCCACTGGAACAGCCCCCTTCCTGGAACCGTAAAAGCTGTAAAGGGTCTGCTTTCCGGCTCCAACGGGATTTGCCAGTAGCCATCCTTCAAGTCGAGGCTACTAATATACTTTGCTTCCCTCAATTGTTCCAGAATATGGTTAACCCTAGGCAATGGATATGCGTCTTTTTCCGACCGTGCGTTCATGTCCCGAAAATCGACACAGAACCTCCATTTGCCCGTCTTCTTTTTCACCATTACCACCGGTGCACTATGAGGACTTTTCGACGGTTCAATGCAACCCTTTTCCAGCAATTCATCCACTTTGCTGTTTATCTCGGCCTGCATTTTCGGATTCTTTGGGAAGTATCGCTGCTTCACTGGCCTGTCGTCCTTCATTGTTATCCTATGTTGGGTAATGTTTGACGGACCCTTCATGTTCGCAAATTCAGACAATTCCTTTTGTAAAAATTTTTCCACGCGCATTTCCAGACTTTCCGTCTCGCTTTTTGCGTTTTGCTCTTCAGGACTGTTCTCCTCGATACCCACAACTGCCACTGATATCTTCTCCTCCAACCAGCCGTTTCTCCTTCCTCTCGGTGGGATCTTAATTTTCATCCCTGCACACTCTACTTTCAGACCAGCCTTTACTAGGAAATCCCATCCCAGCACCAATCCATCAATAACTCCTGGCAGGACCAGTAACTCCATCCCTAATTCCTTGTTTCCGAATCTTATCTTTGTGTCGAACTGCTCGCATACATTGTTACTTCTGCCATCTGCTAGTCTCACTTGTCTCTTCACCCGACTTAGCGATCCTTCCCCGCGCATCCTTTGCAACATTTCTTCGCTCACAAAGCTACTGGTAGCACCAGTGTCAACTGTGGCCTTGTACGCTGTCCTTCCGATCAGCACTGTTGCAGACAAGTGCGCTCCCTCGTCTTTTAGATTTCCTATTAATTCTGAGGGGCTGGTCCTAACGACTCCCGCACGTCCCTCGCAGGCCGGGGTCGACGATCGTTTCCCGACCGCCTGCAGCATTCCCAAGTCTTCACCCCTATCCGCCCGCACTGCCCGCCTCGTTCGCCACATTTTGGTGGACTTTGGGAGGCAGCAGTTAAGTCTGCGTAGTTGGCTCTTCAATTCTAACTATAGATGAACTCCGGACAGACAGCCCAGATGACTGGAAGATTCTCACTCCTGCTCATTTTCTGATCGGCTCAAGCTTCACCACAATCGATGAAGCAGGCACCACCATTTGCCTCATGCTATGTGGTATACCGATAGTGATCCAACCGCTAATACGTGTGCACCATAATGAAAATATTATCCACATTCACGGCCAGCACCAGGAACGGTATCACCACAATGGCCAACATGGTGGTGGTTATACCCACATAACCCAAGACGGAGCATCGAATAAATAATGCGAGAGAGTACAGGGAAAGTATTTATTATTTTACTGATCTGGATGATGACAAGTTTGTTCAACGATTCGAGTTATCAAACTCAGCATGTCAAATAATTCTGGCTAGGATTAGAGATCAAATATCTTCGCTAAGTAACGGTAAAACCTTAACTTCAGTTGCGACTCAATTTATTATGATTTGGATTGTTTGTTATCGATTTTTTAAATAGGTAAAGGAATTGTCAAAGAACATATTTTGGAAATATACCAGAAATAAAAATTAAAATAAAATTTTTTATTTTCCATTAATATTGAAAAATAGTACAAAAATAGGCAGTTTGTAAATGGCCAATTACCTGTAGAAACACATAGGATAGGTTAGGTAAGGTTGCAATGGTTGAAGTGGGAAGATCCCATATTTTCACTTAGGCCATCGATGGCCCGTTGTGGTACCATATAACCCTTTCTACGCTGGGGTCGTAGAGGGAGGGTCTGTCCCGTTAAAAGATTTAGAAAGTAGCACAAATTTTAGCAAAGGGGCAACCCCTATTTCAGAGATGTCTGCGAGCCGCTTTTTGCTGAGAGCTTTCTACCGATTAGGCAGTGTAAAGGGCCCCTTCTTTTAGGGAAATGTTCTCTCTTTATTTAAAGAGGAACGCCCTAGATCTGTTAATATTAAGAGTAGGCCATGTAAGCCAAGATACTTCACACGTGAATCGTTTGCCATCGATTTATGGTTATTAGACAAGATGTTTCTTTTGTTTGTAGCTTAAAGGTCGCAAGTGACACCCCTATGTTGCTCTTATCCGGTTGGAGCTGATTGGCAGGGCCAAGTCTAGCGAGGTGGTCGGCCATCTCGTTGCCTTCAATGTTGCTGTGTCCAGGCACCCAAACGAGATTTATTTTAAAGTGCTGAGCGATCTCATTAAGATTTCTGCTGCACTCTGTAAGAGTTATGGCGTTATTAATATTACCGTCAAGTGCTTTTAAGACATATTAACTATCTGAGAAAATGTAACCTTCGCTTCCTCTGGTTACGAGAGTTTCCAGAAGGTTGGTAGCCTCCTGGATGGCTACAACCTTTGCTTGGTAAACACTAAAATGATCAATGAAGAAAGTCGATATGAAGTTTCGATCCCGAGCTCTGGGCTGAAGACTCCTCGTCCTACCTGACCATCCAGTCTGGAACCATCAGCGTAGAAATTGATGGCATTCGGTTTGCAGTGAGGTATTGAGTTCCAGTCCAGCCGACTCGGTATGGTGACTTTATACATGGTGGTAAACGTTATTGTTGGGATGCAGTAGTCAAGAATTGGCGGTACCGCCACTTGATGCAGAAGTATAGAGGAGTGGCCAGAGTTACTATCCTTCCAGGTACTGCTTTCTCTCAGCCTGAGAGCGGCGTAACTGGCGATTTCTCTACCCAGAAGATCTAGAGGCATAAGGTGTAACATTATGTTAAGTGCATCTGTTGGGGTTGTACGCAATGCACCAGTCATGCATAATGCAGCACTACGTTGAACTTTGGTTATGGTTCTGAGGACGGAAGGTTTCCCGGCCACCATACGATGATTCCGTATAGTAGTATTGGACGTACAACGGCTGTGTACAGCCAGTGTACTATTTCAGGGGAAAATCCCCATTTACGACCAATCGCACGTTTGCACGGGAAAAGTGCATTATTTGCTTTTTTGATACGTTCAGTTATAATTTCGTTCCAAAAAAATTTTTTGTCAAACACAACACCAAGGTATCTGGCAGAATCGCTTAATTTTAGGTGTATATTGTTTAGTTGGGGTGTTAAATTTGGAATCTTATACTTGCGGGTGAACAGAACGAGTTCAGTTTTGGTTAGATTGACTCCAAGGCCACTTTGTGTCGTCCAATTTGAAAGTGTTGAGAGTGTTTCCTGAATCAGATTGCAAAGAGTGTGAGGAAATTGGCCTGTTGTGATTATGGCAACGTCATCCGCGTACGCTATCACCGTGTGTCCTCGCGATTCCATAAGCCGCAACAATTCGTTGACTGTTACCACCCAAAGAAATGGCGAAAGAGCACCTCCTTGAGAAGTGCCTCTACTTACATATCTTCGTGCGCAGGCACGAACTTTGCGACTTAATCACCTTGCTGGTAAGCATGAGACGGATGAACTCCACTAGGGGTGCCTCCACATTTAGATTTATCAAGGCAGAGGTGGCACCCTCGAGGTTGAGGAATGCCGTAAGCGCATATTCTTTAGCCTAGAGTGATTTCTCAACTTTCGAGACAAGAGAGTGGTCTGCTGTTTCTGTTGACCTTCCTTTGCTGTATGCGTGCTGCACTGGGGACAGAGTGGATGGATCTATTGTCTGCCTTAGATGGGCATCCATCAGTCTCTCCAGTGTTTTGAGGAGAAAAGATGATGAGAACACATAGAAAAATTAAAAATCAATAAAAACAAAAAAATTACGATTCGTTACCTAGTTTTCTTGATTTTCTACCTGAAATTGGACCAAATTGACTAAAAATTGTGTGTTTTTTTTTAAACTGAAAATCGGTGAACTTTGAAGGGTTATATCTCCTGAACTAAAAATCTGATTTAATTGAAGTTAGAATTTGAAATCTTTGAAAAATTTTGCTTTAAGATGAATTCATTTGAAATATCATACGCGCACATGAAAATTTTCATTTTTTCAGCCTCATTTGTTCTAAGGGCACCACTGTGAGACGCATCAAATTGTGCTACTATGTTAAATTTTCTTTGCACATGTTTTTAACCATCTCAAGACGACTACTTGTTTTAACAAGAAGACAGCTAAAATCAACGAAAGCCACATCACATTGTCCTCTTAAATAAGTCTTTGAATATAAACGCAGTGAACTCTTAAATATGTATTTATCTCTTATTCTTGATCAGCATCAACCGCCGTGCCTTAAGGAACTCGTGTTATCAAAAATTGGGCTCAATAAACCGACCGAAAGAACAGCAGTCTCTTCTGTTATATTTCCACAAATTTATTTGCCTTTTTAAAATTTAAAAGATGGCAGCAATTGAAATGAACTAATAACGTCGATGTAAGAATTTTTATTTGGTGAACGTGTCGTGATTATTTTTTTTAAAAATTTAAGGCCCTGTCATTTAAAATTAACATACAATTTTTTGACTTTCACAATTATTAATTTTACAACATATATTAGCTTTGGGAGTGCCGAGACCTATTTATTTCCATTTTTCCGTTTTAAGGTCCGATCTAATGTACATATATGTGTCAGCGGAACTAGGCTATTAGACGTGGGGCATGTCACATATCTGACACTGCTTGATTAAAGCAAAACATTTGACACAGCAATCATGATATATTGTGTACTAAATTAAGCAATATTTTTGGATTCTCAAAAACTGCATCAAAATTAATGAGATCTTTAATAACAGGCAACAGGCTGTCTCATCCTTCCTCAGTGTATCGTCATTCCTATCTATTAAACGTGGTGTTCCTCAAGATTCAATTTTAGGTCTTTTGTTGATTTCTGCGTATGTGACTGATCGTCCAAGCACCATGTCAAAATGTAATGTCCATATGTATGCTGATGTTGTCCAACTGTATATTAGCAAATATTATTCAATGAACAGATCGGACATCTCATACAAAACAAAAATTTGTATGGCGGGTCCTGCCAGTGGAATCCGCTCTCTTCAATGAAACCCACACGCACCTGCCATTTATATAGAAATTTTATATAGCTGAATGGGTTAACGCGTCGCCAACGTCGCGCGTTCTGTTAGAAGTGGTTCAAGCCGCTGCGGCGGCGGAATTACTACTTTTTTTATTATTTATTGTATTGTTTATTACATCTTTTTAAGCTATTTTTATACCCGTTACTCGTAGAGTAACGACTGGGCGTGGCGTACCAGTCATATGTGTGGCGGCTGGTGCGGGAGGTTGTGGGTTCGATCCCACCTCGGACCATCTAATAGAAAAAGTTTTTTCTTTCTTTAGAAAAAAGCTTTTACACACCCGATCATCTTCACCAGCTACTGGCGCCAGCTGTAAAGTAACTAGCCATGAAAAAGCAAATTCTCTAACTATTGCCGTTCGGATTCGGCGTTAAAATGTAGGTCCCTTTCTCTTGTGCGAAAAATTATAAGCACACACGGCAAGAGATTGAGAGAAGCTTGGCCCTGGTCCTCCCGGAGGTGCTGTTTGAGCCAATTTTACTTTACTCGTAGAGTAAAAGGGTATACTAAAGTCGCGCAAATATATGTAACAGGCAGAAGGAATCATTTCCGACCATATAAAGTATATATATTCTTGATCAGCATCAACAGCCGAGTCGATATAGCCATGTCCGTCTGTCCGTCTGTCTGTATGAACACCTAGTTCTCAGAGTCTAGAAGAGCTAGAGCAACCAAATTTGAAATCTAGACTACTATTGTCTGCACGCAGATCAAGCTTATTTCAAATTTTTACCACGCCCACCCCCGCCCCCACAGTGAAGAATATGTTGAATACCTCCCACATTTTTTAGGATATCAATCTGAAATTTAAAACGTACATTTATATTCGCAATATCTATAAGAGTATATTTTCTATCTATCTGTATTTTCATGAAGATCGGATGATAAATAGTCGAGAAAAAAATGTTGCATGCTTTTCGGCTGTCCCACCTCAGGCTCACAGGAAGGCTATTAAACATTTGTTTCCATGAGTAACGGGTACATCGAAGTCGGCTAGAGCCGACTTTAACTTACGCTCTCGCTTATGTCTGATTTTTGCTGCACTTTTACTTATTTCACTTTTGATTGCAGAACCAATGACAATTTATGATTTACTTAAGTGCAGGTGCAGAACGAGGGCCCATTCTTACTTTTTTATGACAATAATAAACTCCAAAAACAAAAGTTATGATAAGCCGCTACAATGTTACTGGTTCAACGGGAAATTATGAATTTGGGTTTTTTAGGCAGCTTCAGCAGCTACCTGATATGTAGAAAAATGGGTTTAACAGGGGCAACCTTTCAGCAAAAGAACACAATACTGCAATATTTGTTTAATGTGCACTTGCTTGCATTTTTCCCATTTTTTATGGCTAAGAAAATAATCAGACCATTTTCGATAAAAACAGAACTCGCTGAAAAAACCGGTGAAATGGATGCAAGTGCAACAGAAGATGCAAGAAATAGCCTTTGCGTTTAGAGGGCGTTTGCTTATAAATTAGTTTATATCAATTAGTTCCGAACGAAAAAGGCTACAGTTGCTGCTGCGCGGTTTTTAAAGTGTTTAAAATTATATTTGCGATTTGTGCAATAGAGAGCAAGAATACTTTCGATTTATTGCTACTTATTTTTTAAAATAATATTCTTGATTTCAATAATGTAATTTTAAATATCAAATTCATTAGCTGACATTTTCAACTTTTGAGAACTGCTTAGTTTAAGTTAATAAGCATTATTTCTTCTAGGAACTGTTCAACTATACAATTTTTTTCGGTCAGAAGTTAACAAAGTTTGAAATCTCGGGTCTAAGAACACTGCAGCCAATATTGGCACTGAGCTCATAATAGAAGAATATTTATCGAGGCACTTAGTAATAATCTATGTTTTGCTGAAGATTTTCGATTTATTGCTACTTATTTTTTAAAATAATATTCTTGATTTCAATAATGTAATTTTAAATATCAAGTTCATTAGCTGACATTTTCAACTTTTGAGAACTGCTTAGTTTAAGTTAATAAGCATTATTTCTTCTAGGAACTGTTCAACTATACAATTTTTTTCGGTCAGAAGTTAACAAAGTTTGAAATCTCGGGTCTAAGAACACTGCAGCCAATATTGGCACTGAGCTCATAATAGAAGAATATTTATCGAGGCACTTAGTAATAATCTATGTTTTGCTGAAGATTTTCGAACAATTGCTCGACATGAAAATCAAGCGTAATGAAAATCACTTGGTAGTAATTGTGTAGTATTAAAGTTTTATAAATTGGCTGCAGTAAATTACATATATTTTTGATTACGTTTCAATCTGATGTTTTTAGGTCTAGCTCTTTGAATGAATGAAAAATTATTTAAGAGTCAGATAAAGTTCGCACATTTTGTAGGTTGAGTTCCATCCATTCCACAGTCTAGCACTGGTTTTTTCCATTTTTGTATATGCAATAGATTCCATATAGTGTTAGTACGGATATTCATATTCGTGTGAGAACTCTACTAATGTCAAATTGAACTTCCTTGAAAAATCTTTAACTACTAAATTGAGAGTGTCTGCAGCACAACAAACTGTAACTATAGATTTCCCCAGGGAACCTAATGAGGTAACTTGGTCATCGTTCAAATCAAAAATGCTTTTGATTCACTTGAGCAACATTTATCAACATTACATTCTTTATAGTTGCATTCCTTTTCTGCTCTGCAGTTGTCATTTAAAATTTCTCTTGCAGCAACCATATTCAATACATTATCGACGGGGATAGTATAAATCTTACCTAGAGAAATGTCGTAGGATTGGACACCTTTTTGAATGATAGCAGTGAGACTACAATAAATTTGCATGTTTCCCTGTGTGTGTCGTTGGAAAAACTACCTAATGTTGTGAACTGAACCTAATTTTCCGAAAAAGTGGTCCGGTTCGAGTTCAGGTTCGAGGACTCAAAAATATTAGGGGTTAGGTTCATAGTCCGGTTCGTCGGACCCAAAAAACCCGAACCGACCAGATTCTTAGGGGTTCGGTTCCGGACCGGTTTGCAGCCTTGAATTGTAATTAAGAAGAAATGTAACAGGATAATATAATATTGCGAAATAAAAGAAACCAAAACAAGATAATATAAAATCAACATAAGAATCTTAAAAAAGACTTTGTGCAGAATTGAATTTTGTAAATATATTTATAACAAAAAACTATTGCACAAATCGCAAATATAATTTTAAACACTTTAAAAACCGCGCAGCAGCAACTGTAGCCTTTTTCGTTCGGAACTAATTGATATAAACTAATTTATAAGCAAACGCCCTCTAAACGCAAAGGCTATTTCTTGCATCTTCTGTTGCACTTGCATCCATTTCACCGGTTTTTTCAGCGAGTTCTGTTTTTATCGAAAATGGTCTGATTATTTTCTTAGCCATAAAAAATGGGAAAAATGCAAGCAAGTGCACATTAAACAAATATTGCAGTATTGTGTTCTTTTGCTGAAAGGTTGCCCCTGTTAAACCCATTTTTCTACATATCAGGTAGCTGCTGAAGCTGCCTAAAAAACCCAAATTCATAATTTCCCGTTGAACCAGTAACATTGTAGCGGCTTATCATAACTTTTGTTTTTGAAGTTTATTATTGTCATAAAAAAGTAAGAATGGGCCCTCGTTCTGCACCTGCACTTAAGTAAATCATAAATTGTCATTGGTTCTGCAATCAAAAGTGAAATAAGTAATAGTGCAGCAAAAATCAGACATAAGCGAGAGCGTAAATTAAAGTCGGCTCTAGCCGACTTCGATGTACCCGTTACTCATGGAAACAAATGTTTAATAGCCTTCCTGTGAGCCTGAGGTGGGACAGCCGAAAAGCATGCAACATTTTTTTCTCGACTATTTATTAAATTTCAGATTGATATCCTAAAAAATGTGGAAGGTATTCAACATATTCTTCACTGTGGGGGCGGGGGTGGGCGTGGCAAAAATTTGAAATAAGCTTGATCTGCGTGCAGACAATAGTAGTCCAGATTTCAAATTTGGTTGCTCTAGCTCTTCTAGACTCTGAGAACTAGGTGTTCATACAGACAGACGGGCAGACGGACATGGCTATATCGACTCGGCTGTTGATGCTGATCAAGAATATATATACTTTATATGGTCGGAAATGATTCCTTCTGCCTGTTACATATATTTGCGCGACTTTAGTATACCCTTTTACTCTACGAGTAAAGTAAAATTGGCTCAAACAGCACCTCCGGGAGGACCAGGGCCAAGCTTCTCTCAATCTCTTGCCGTGTGTGCTTATTATTTTTCGCACAAGAGAAAGGGACCTACAGTTTAACGCCGAATCCGAACGGCAATAGTTAGAGAATTTGCTTTTTCATGGCTAGTTACTTTACAGCTGGCGCCAGTAGCTGGTGAAGATGATCGGGTGTGTAAAAGCTTTTTTCTAAAGAAAGAAAAAACTTTTTCTATTAGATGGTCCGAGGTGGGATCGAACCCACAACCTCCCGCACCAGCCGCCACACATATGACTGGTACGCCACGCCCAGTCGTTACTCTACGAGTAACGGGTATAAAAATAGATTAAAAAGATGTAATAAACAATACAATAAATAATAAAAAAAAGTAATAATTCCGCCGCCGCAGCGGCTCGAACCACTTCTAACAGAACGCGCGACGTTGGCGACGCGTTAACCCATTCAGCTATATAAAATTTCTATATAAATGGCAGGTGCGTGTGGGTTTCATTGAAGAGAGCGGATTCCACTGGCAGGACCCGCCATACAAATTTTTGTTTTGTATGAGATGTCCGATCTGTTCATTGTATAATATTTGCTAATATACAGTTGGACAACATCAGCATACATATGGACATTACATTTTGACATGGTGCTTGGACGATCAGTCACATACGCAGAAATCAACAAAAGACCTAAAATTGAATCTTGAGGAACACCACGTTTAATAGATAGGAATGACGATACACTGAGGAAGGATGAGACAGCCCGTTGCCTGTTATTAAAGATCTCATTAATTTTGATGCAGTTTTTGAGAATCCAAAAATATTGCTTAATTTAGTACACAATATATCATGATTGCTGTGTCAAATGCTTTGCTTTAATCAAGCAGTGTCAGATATGTGACATGCCCCTCGTCTAATAGCCAAGTTCCGCTGACACATATATGTACATTAGATCGGACCTTAAAACGGAAAAATGGAAATAAATAGGTCTCGGCACTCCCAAAGCTAATATATGTTGTAAAATTAATAATTGTGAAAGTCAAAAAATTGTATGTTAATTTTAAATGACAGGGCCTTAAATTTTTAAAAAAAATAATCACGACACGTTCACCAAATAAAAATTCTTACATCGACGTTATTAGTTCATTTCAATTGCTGCCATCTTTTAAATTTTAAAAAGGCAAATAAATTTGTGGAAATATAACAGAAGAGACTGCTGTTCTTTCGGTCGGTTTATTGAGCCCAATTTTTGATAACACGAGTTCCTTAAGGCACGGCGGTTGATGCTGATCAAGAATAAGAGATAAATACATATTTAAGAGTTCACTGCGTTTATATTCAAAGACTTATTTAAGAGGACAATGTGATGTGGCTTTCGTTGATTTTAGCTGTCTTCTTGTTAAAACAAGTAGTCGTCTTGAGATGGTTAAAAACATGTGCAAAGAAAATTTAACATAGTAGCACAATTTGATGCGTCTCACAGTGGTGCCCTTAGAACAAATGAGGCTGAAAAAATGAAAATTTTCATGTGCGCGTATGATATTTCAAAACAATTCAAAAATGTCAGCTAATGAATTTGATATTTAAAATTACATTATTGAAATCAAGAATATTATTTTAAAAAATAAGTAGCAATAAATCGAAAGTATTCTTTAATGTTCAAGAGACCAAAACCTTGGATTCGGGGGTTCCAGGAACCGGTGCGCGAATCGAACCTTAGACTTTACAGCGGGTTCGAACCCCCGGACCAAACTTTCTTCAAAATTTTAGAGGTTTACAGCCTTGCTACAATTACATTTTTAAATTTTATTCTATGGTAAAGAGCGCGACCGGCAACATGAGCTCCGGCCTAAAAAAGAATTTTGCAAAATCTGGCATAAAATGCTGCGTGCAGAAATGCAAAAAACTAAGCGAAATTACACAAATTTAGAATTTTTTAAATTTCTGTTAAGGGTCACTATTTCAGGACAAAGTGGGAGGGAAAAATGTCGCACTTATTTTGGGGACTTCAACAAAAATGTAAAAATTTGCGAGAACCATTTCTCGAGTACTTATATGGGTAAGCCATTTTTGAAAAACGATGCCATTCCAACAATGAAACTAGATGAGCTTGACGACTTCGCCGAAAATAACACCGCTGGTTTTAAAAAACCTTAAATATTTATGATGAACATGTTCAAAACAACTGTAGAATTGCTTAAAAATGATAAAAATTCAAAAGGTATACGAAAAAAAATAGAGGAAAGCTAACTTCGGCTCGATCGAAGTTTATATACCCTTGTAGCTTGTGTAATTTATATAAATAAAGGTTTTAAATGATTTTCGTCGAACATTCTTAGCTGAGTTATTTCCCAAACTCAGCAATAGATGGCGCCACTACTTTGACCATTTGCTTGCAAGTTTGGCAGCTATATGATATATTCATCAGATTTGGACCAAACTCCCTAAAATTGTGCGGAAACCGATAATATTCATAACTGGAAAGTATAAAGACGCTACCTTTGAAAACAAAAAAGGTTTTCTCACTAGAAATACTTTTTCGACCGATCGTTCCTATGGCCGCTATACTCTAGTCATCCGATTTGGATAAAACTTGGCAGAATTGTGTGGAAGAATATACTATTGACCAGTAACAAGTTTGGGAGCGAAAGCATCGAAAACAAAAAAGTTTTTTCTACTACGACTTTTTTCAGGACTATCTTTTGTATGCCAGCTATACTATATAGTTGTCCGATTTTAATAAAACTTGGTAAAATTATGTTAAAGCATAGAAAAATAATAAATACGAGGTTTGGGGACGTTCGCGTTCAAGACAAAAAGTTTTTCTCACTAGAGCTACTTTTCGACCGATAGTTCCTATGGCAGCTATATGCTATAGTCATCCGATCCGGTCGGTTCCGACAAATGTGCAGCGTCTTTGTAGCAAAAGACATCCTGCAAAGTTTGTTTAAGATAGCTTTTAAACTGACGGAGGAAGTCGCAAAGAACAGACGGACATGGTTATTTCAACTCTTATATTCTACTCTATATTCTTTATGTGGTCGGAGATGCTTCCTTCTACGCGTTACAAACATCTCGACAATTTTAAATACCCACCACAAGGATATAGAAAACAAAAGCATATGCAGAAAAAATCAAATTGCTTGAAGTTAAATTTACTAAAAAAATCGAGCTTTCACATAAAAAAAAAGGAAATCGAAATCAACCAATTGATGAAATTGAGGCTTTGCAGCATATCCGTAACCCGTCGAAAAGTTCTTGCAAATTATTTCTCAGTAGTAGATACACGGTGGTCCATCTAGTGTTTGGAATTTGAACTATTCATAATTTGACTTGAAAAACTTCAAATTTCATTCGGAAAGCGACTAATATTTAGTAAAAACTTTGACATTTACGAAATGGGTCGCTATTCGCTTGAAGAAAGTTTGGAAATATTAAAAACATATTTCCAAAGTGGTGAGTCCTCGACTAGAACTGTGCAAAATTTGAAAAAAACATTTGACAAAAAAAATGTTCCGAAAACTCAATTTCTGGATCAATTCGTGAAGCGAGCTCGTGAAACTGGAGTGTTGGTGGATAAACCAACCCGTGTACGTACTCGTCCGGTGCTCTCGACCGAAAACATTGCTGCGGTTGCTGAAAATGTGCGGGTACAACCATCGACGTCAACTCGCCATCGATCTCAACAATTGGACATTTCGCGCACTTCTTTGATGCGAATTTTGCATAAAGACCATGCCATGAAGCCATACAAAGTTCAATTGGTGCAGCAGCTAATGCCATCGACCATCCGAATCGTCTACAGTTGTTAAATTGGGCGGAAGATCGTTTGGCCGAAGATGGTGAATTTTACCGCAAAATCATCTTTCCGGATGAAGCACATTTCCAGCATTGAAGCACATTAATAAATGGCACAGAAAATCCGCATATCGTCGTCGAGAAGCCAATGCACCCACCACGTGTCACTGTTTGGTGCGGATTTTGGGCTTGAGGGATCATTGGTCCATTTTTCTTTGAAAATGAAGAAGGAGCCACCGTGCCCGTGAATGGTGAGCGCTACCGCGCAATGTTAAGTGATTGGTTCTTCGAGGAAATTGAAGCGGAAGACTTGGACGATATTTGGTTTCAATAAGACGGCGCTACGTGCCACACAGCGCACGCCACAATCGTTCTTCTGCGCCCTATCTTCAAAAAACCAATAATCAGCCAATACGGAGATGTGAATTGGCCGCCAAGAAGCAATGATCTGACACCGTTAGACTATCATCTTTGGGGAGCGGTCAGGAACAAATGTTATGCACACAATCCTGAAACAATTTATGAGTTGAAGAACGAGATTCGAGTTGTTATTGCTGACATACGTGCCAAAACAATTGAAAATGTTCTCATAAATTTGGATGGATCGAATGGGCTACTGCCAAGTCAGCAGTGGTGGTCATTTGACCGAAATTGTTTTTCATACATGACATAAACCAACCTTTCCAATAAATGTTCAACCTTTGAAAAATATCAAACCGTTTTTGTTTATATCAAAATTAAATTCCAATTTTTAAATGGACCACCCTGTTGTAAGAATATTCAGTAAGCGTAGTAAGCGAAGTAAATTTTCTGGCACAAAATATATTCTATATGTCTTAATCAACCTACTCTTTTCTTAGAGATAAATTAACTCTAAATCTACAGCATATTATAACTCGGTTCTTTGAGCAACTTTCGAAAACCCTTTCTTTGAATTTCAAAATCAAAAGATTTATTATATTTATGATTTCCCTCATTTGGTGAAATCTTTGAGAAATGGTCTTTTAACCTGCAATCTAAATACTCTCCATGGAATAGTTTCATATAGCTTTCAGGTTCTTAAAGAGTTGTGGAAAAATGAAGATGAGGCTAAAACCAAAATGTGCCCCAAGTTAACTATAAAACATATTTTTCCAAATAATTTTGAAACGAGAAGGCCAAGCTAACTTCGTCTGTGCCGAAGTTTTTATACCCTTGCAAAAGCTATTTTTGAAATGACAGAGTTTAAGAACGCTTAGATAAAAATCAAAAAATCCATTTTCAGTCAGATGAACATCTAATTTCGACCAAATTACGCGAACCTTTTTGAAAACTTATCAACAAACAACAAAACATATTAACAATCGCCAAGTTTAAGAACGATAAAATTGAAAACAAAAAAGTTTTTCTCACTAAAACTCATTTTCCGACCGATAAGTCCTATGGCAGCCTGCAGATATAGTCATCTGATTTCAACCAAATTTTTCAAATTAGTTTGAAAGCGCTTAATATTAATAATCACCAACCTTAAGACCGATTTACTTGAAAACAAAAAAAATTTTTTCACCAAGACCTATTTTCCGACCGATCGGTCCTATGGCAGCTATAAGATATAGTCATCCGATTTTGACCAAAGTTTGCCAATCTGTTTGAAAGTATATAATATTAATAATGACCGTGTTTGGAAACGCTAACACTAAGAACAAAAAAGTTTTTCTCTCTAAGACCCATTTTTTGACCGATGGTTCCTATGGCAGCTATAGAATATAGTCATCCGATCCGGTCGGTTCCGACATATTAGCAGCGTGCAGTAAAAAGAAGACTCTGTGCAAAATTTCAGCTCGATAGCTTTAAAACTGAGAGACTAGTTTGCGTAGAAACAGACGGACAGACAGACGGACAGACAGACAGACAGACGGACGGACAAAGCTCAATCGACTCAGCTCGTCGCCCTGATCAAGAATATATATAGTTTATGGGGTCGGAAATGAATATTTCTATGCGTTGCAAACTTCTGGGCAAAATTATAATACCCTTTGCAAGGGTATAAAAATGGGAGTGAAATATGCGACTCAAATTTAGCAAGACAGGTCCAGCAGCTATAAGATCTATTTGCGAAACAGTGGAACTTAGTACAGTTACCAATGAATCTTTGATTTCATTAACAGGGCGATAACCTTTACCGATAATCTCTTCAACTAAATAGCGAATCATACAACTTTATAAAATATTTTCTTAGTTATCTTGAAGATATTAAGTTTGTGGACACCAAAAATCGAGTGTATTTTTCAGAGGAAGATTTCTTTAAAAAAAACTCAAAATTTTTTACAAGTGCTTTAAATCAAGATATAACAGAAATCACACTTGCAGTCTGGGCGCTCCCGATAGTCTGCGCAGTACTTTGGCTTGGAGGACACGGATCTTGTGTAGATGCGTTGTAGCTGCAATACCAAATACTTGCAGGCCGAATCTCCATTCGGGTGCAATGATTGCCTTATATATATGTACCTTGTTCTTTAATGACTTTTTGTTTCTGCCTTATATATATATGTACCTTGTTCTTTAATGACATTTTGTTTCTGATAATTAGCAACCATCCCAATTGAGCAGTTCTTCTTTACAGCGACCTTGTGAGCTGGTTTAGGTGCAAGCCAAAGGTCAGGCGCCTGTAAAGGTACATTCCCAGGTACCTGTGTCCTTGATGATGGGCTAGAAGTTGATCTTCCACGAAAACTCCGGGGCAGTCGTCTCTCCTTAACGTGTAGGTGACATAGGCACTCTTTGCTTGATTGATAACAATACTCAAGCGCCTTGCCCATCTACTAAATCGGTACATGTACTGCTGTAGAATGTCCGTGGCGCAGTACAGGGATGTCTGCCCAAAATAGCTGTGTCATCAGCAAAGGTGGCAAGGAAAAGGTCCAGTGGGTCATTCCTTGGAATGGTTTCTGCAGTGGGTATGTCCTGCCTTGATGCAGGAAAGCAGGAAGTAGAGTAAGACGACGCCTCAAAAAACTTTTCCCTGGGGAACTTCCCAACAGACAAATATACTAACTTAGCAGCTACCTCTCATTTAATAAACTTGACACCAAACATATTTTATATCATCACAAAACAACTCGCTCATAATCAGACACATCACACCTGTAGTCAAACATACATAAACAGATAAGTTAAGAGAATATCTACACAATCTAAATTAAGTTGCCAAATATACACAAGGTGACGGAAAATTTAGAAACAAAATAAATAACAAAAAAAAAACAAATTATAAATAAATAAACTTGATCTGCCTGCAAGTGTATGAAATATTTGTGCCATACATGTCAAACCTCTATCTCTTACCATCTCTGAGATCTCTTCTTTCATAGATACAGGCAGACAGACGGACATGGCTATATCGATTTGGCGCTTGATGCAGGAATACAATATACTGGTGCAAAAATACATATACTTTATAGGGTCGGAAATTAAACCTTCTCCCTGTTACATACTTTTGCACAAACTTAATATACTCTGTCTTCATTCGGTACACGCTCGTACTAGCACCAAATTCTAATTTTTGATTACCATCAATGCGAAACTCACTCTCCGAAATGTTTAATCTCCTAGTCGCTATTGGAGTGGAGTCGACGGAGACTTTCAAGCTAAAACCATCTCACTTTTTAAAATTTCTCTAGCACGTCAAGTAATCAATGGTCAAAGTTTTAAAAAATGCATAAGAAGTAAATTTTTTAAAAGTTATTAATAGGCCATTATAAACGGAATGATACAATCAAAAATTTAGATGCACTATACTCTTTGGAGCGCAGTAAGCCAAATTCCTGGTTTTTGGACTAAAAAGCGGAAATAAATCAAATAAAATTTACGTATTATAATATATTTCCAAAATTCAGTGTATAAAATTAATAAATAAGCCGCGGAAGTGCTGAAACCGGACTTACCGTACTCCTTCTGTTACAGATGACAAAATAGAATGTGGTACCCACGGTTTGTCCAAATTGTCCATTTGATTCCCAAGCCGATCAGATTGCTTAATGGGCTCTCTCTGAGAATATTGAGTGTCTAAATTTTAAATCGCTTTATTTCGTTTATGATGGCCTTTTAATAAATTTAAATAGATTGCCTTTTTAGACATTTTTAACAACTGTGACCATTGATTTCGCAAAACCTTGACGTGCTAGAGAAATGCTCAAAATATACTTGTATCTTTTTCAATTTCCGGCCCTTGAGATCCCAATATTTGTTGAACTATGTAATTAGTGAAATTAATTTCTTAATGAAAACATCAGCAAATAACTGTAAGTGTCGCAATGGACTTAAACGTTAAAGAAAATAATCTGTGAAATTCAATAATAGCTTTTGGGTCTTATTGGTTGGTTTGGAATTGGTAATATAAGGTGCGTTTCATATTTATACGACAGACACCGAATTTGGCTTTAAATGCTCCTCAAACTCAGCTAGCTTACAAAAAAATTTTATCAAAGTGAAGAATGGAAGGACAAAGAAAAATTAGTAATAGGCCACAGTTGCAATCAATTTTAACGATTTAACTGAAAAAGCTTGAATTTGTGTCTGCCTGCAAGCGTTTCATATATTATATATGGGCCATTCTTTATGAAACCGAACGGTTTTAAAATTCACCATTTTTGATTTAAAAAAAAAAAAATAGAGGAAAGTTAACTTCGGCTCGACCGAAGCTTATATACCCTTGTAGTTCATCCGATTTTGATCGAACTCCCCAAAATTGTGTGGAAACTGATAATATTCACAACTGGAAGGTATAAAGACGCTACCATTGAAAACAAAAAAGTTTTTCTCACTAGAGCTACTTTTTCGACCGATAGTTCCTATAACAGCTATATGCTATAGTCATCCGATTTGGATCAAACTTGGTAGAATTGTGCAGTAGCATATAATATTGATTACTGACAATTCTGGGAGTGATAACATTGAAAACAAAAAAGTTTTTCAAACCAAGAATTTTTTTCAGACATATCTTTTGTATGGCAGCTATACTATATAGTTGGCCGATTTTCATAAAACTTGGTGGAATTGTGTAAAAGCATAGAAAACTTATAAATACGAGGATTGGGGGCGTTTACATTGAAAACAAAAAAGTTTTTCGACCGATCGTTCCTATGGGAGCTATATGCTATAGTCATCCAATCCGGCCGGTTCCGACAAATGTGCAGCGTATTTGTACCAAAAAAACTTCGTCCAAAGTTTGGTTACAATAGCTTTAAAACGGATGGAGGAGAAAGCATAGAAACAGACGGACGGACAGACGGACATAGCTATATCAACTCATCTCGTCATGGTGATCAAGAATATATATACTTTATGTGGTCGGAGATGCTTCCTTCTATGCGTTTCAAACATCCGGACAATTTTAAATAAGGGAAAGCTAACTTCGGCTCGACCGAAGTTTATATACCCTTGCAGCATGTTTAATTTATATAAATTAAGGTTTTAAATGATTTTCGTCGAACTTTCTTAGCTGAGTTATTTTCCAAACTCATCAATAAATGGCGCCACTACTTTGACCATCTGCTTGCCAGTTTGTTATATGGCATCCATATGATATATTCATCAGATTTGGATCAAACTCGTCAAAATTGTGTGGAAACCAATAATATTCATCGCTGAAAAGTTTGAAGACGCTACCATTAAAAAGAAAAAAGTTTTTTTTCACTAGAACGACTTTTCCGACCGATAGTTCCTATGGCAGCTATATGCTATAGTCATCCGATCCGGCTGGTTCCGGTAAATGTGCAGCGTCTTTGTACGAAAAGACTTCGTGCATAGTTTGGTAAAGATAGCTGACGGAGGAGATCGCATAGAAACAGACGGACAGACTGAAATGGCTATATCAACTAGGCTCGTCATGCTGATCAAGAATATATGTGTATACTTTATGTGGTCGGAGATCCTTCCTTCCATGCATAACAAACATCCAGACATTTTTAATATACCCTCTACAAGGGTTTAAAATTTCAAAATCGTAAACAAGTAAGAGCGCTGTAGTCGAGTTTCCCTGTTCAATTGATACACACATACAAACACACTCACATACACAAACGCATACACACAAACGAGCGCACACCAACACACACACGCGCGCTCACATGCGGCCTGCGCAGGCAGCGATGCCTGCATGAAGTGGTTGCCTCCCATAAGCTAAATTGCTTAATAACTTTTGTGTGTTTTGCTCAAAATCTGAAACAAACTTGATCTGGGTACGGTATACACCTATGTGCATGCCAAAATTTGTGTCTCTATCTCTTAGGGCCGTTTTTGGCGCTTTTTATTGTCTTTTTTATTGCGCGCCAATTTCAAAAATTAAATCAAGAATTTTACAGAGGAGGAGAAGGTTTTCTTTTGGAACGACTTGTTACTATGATGGGGGATTAAGCAATAGGTCGAAAGCTAAGTTCACACAAGCAAATAATTTGGACAAATTTTCATGAAAATTTGGCCATATGGGCCAAATTGTGGAACTTTCCTGCCATATTTGATCAAATTATTTGCGTATGGAACCATAGTTTAAGATTTTAATCCTGTAAAATCTTTAATCATGGGTATTTTTTATTAAAATTTAGCCAAATTATTTTGATGTGTAAACTTAGCTTAAACAATGAACTAGGGGAATCAGAATGTGCATCTGCAGCAATGTCTGCAGGTGTTCTTGTATATTAAAGGCACATCCAATATTTTCTATTTTTGGTTTACTTAATATCAATTCAGACTTTACTGTTTTTAGCAGCAGTTGTTTTTTGTTTTCAAATATTTTTCAGTGTGACCATATGCGCGGATACATAAAAATACTTAATTTGCATAAGAATGTACATGGATTTGAAATCAATGAGGTTGAAGTAGATTGCTACGAAATTCATCTAGATGGTTAGCATTGAACATGAGCAAAGCAAATGCAGCAAATCCACCTAGATTTGCAAAAACACCAACATGAGAAAACGGCCCTTATAGTCTCTGAGATCGACGCGTTCATACAGACAGACAGACAGACGGACATGGCTATATCGACTCGGCTGTTGATGCTGATCAAGAATATATATACTTTATAGGGTCGGAGAAGCTTCCTTCTGGCTGTTACATACATTTGCACAACTTCATGATCCCCTTTTCCCATTTTTAATGGGAACAGGGTATAAACAAGTAAGAGCGTTGTAGTCGAGTTTCCCGACTACAAAATACCCTGTTTAATTGAGACACACATGCAAACACACTCTCATACACAAGCGCATGCACACATACGAGCGCACACATACACACACAAGCGCGCTCTCACGCGGCCTGCACAGGCAGCGCTGCCTGTATGAAGTGGCCGCCTCCTCCCCCCCCCCCCCGCTCCCATAAGCTAAATTGCTCAATAACTTTTGTGTTTTTGCTCGTATCTTATTTTCCTTTGGAGAGTAGCCTTAGATATAAGGCCTAGGATGGTATATATTAAGCCACCAGGTTCTAACTTTAAAATTGTGGCTGTGACAGTTTTTTGCGGTTTAATGGGGGTGGGGGTGGAATTTTTCAAATCTGAAACAAACTTGAACTGGGTACGGTATACACCTATGTGCATGCCAAAATTGGTGTCTCTATCTGTTATGGTCTCTGAGATCGACGCGTTCATACAGACAGACGGACAGACGGACATGGCTATATCGACTCGGCTGTTGATGCTGATCAAGAATATATATACTTTATAGGGTCGGAGAAGCTTCCTTCTGGCTGTTACATACATTTGCACAACTTCATGATCCCCTTTACCCATTTTTAATGGGAACAGGGTATAAAAATGGAAAAATTGAAGAAAAGGGTTTTCTATACCCTTGTTGTAACGCATAGAATATATATTCTTGATCAGCAAGACGAGCTGAGTTGATATAGCCGTGTCCGTCTGTCCGTCCGTCTGTTTCTATGCTATCTCCTCTGTCAGTTTTAAACCTATCTTAACCAAACTTTGCACGAAGACTTTTGGTACAAATACGCTGCACATTTGTCGGAACCGGCCGTATCGGATGACTATATCATATAGCTGCCATAGGAATGACCGGTCGAAAATGTTGTTTTAGTGAGAAAAGCTGTTTTGTTTTCAACGCAAACGCCACCAAACCTCGTATTTATAAGTTTTCTATGCTTTCACATGATTAAACCAAGTTTGATAGGATAACTTTATAGTATAGCTGCCACAGAAATTGGGTATAGAAAATGTATATAGGAGGCCTTGTCAAAAATATGTACATTTGGCCGAATGTATATATTTGTGTCAATGGAATCAGGCTACTAATTTATATAAATCATACAAGCTACAAGGATATATAAGCTTCGGTCGAGCCGAAGTTAGCTTTCCTCTATTTTTAAGGACTTGATTTCTCAGGTTTGGTCTCGGCTTGATATTGCTGAAAAGTATTTTACTGTATCTGTACTTAGATCATAGTTTAATATATTTTAAAATTATTTAATTATATTGAGTAATTGTGGCTAAATTTTATATATAATTTTTTCATAGTATTAACCACCAAGAAGCTCGTTATCGTTATCGAGACTGATCGGCTGTGTTTTTCATGCAGCTCCGCGTTTACTAAATAATAAATAAATTAAAGCCATTTTTATAAGCGGAAGTAGAGCGAACGCGAAGTTTCGGTAGTGCCCAAATCGTTAGCAATTCGGTGTGCATCTGTGCTGCGTTGATTTGGTTGTTTGCCATTTATTTCTCTTTTTCTTTATTGGCCCGATGTTGCATCACAACCGCTTGACGGTCTGGGCCTCTGCAATGAATGCCCTCCACTCGCTTCTGCATTGTGCGAGCTGGCACCAGTTGTTCACACCAAGGTTAGAAATGTCTTTCCGCACTTGATCATCCCATCTTAGTGGTGGGCGACCCCTCCTGCCTTGTCCTCCAAAGTCAGCCGCCTTCGCTTTGTACGTCTTTTTTACTGGAGCTTCTTCATCCATCCGGATTACATGTCCTAACCAGCGCAGCCGCTGTTGCTTTATGCGCTTGACTAGACTGATGTCCTTATAGAGCTCATACAGTTCGTGATTCATTCGAATGCGGTATCCATCGCCTCCTCATCCGCTGCTGTCATTGTCCATGCTTCTGCGCCGTATTGCAGGACTGGGATGATAAGCGACTTGTATAGCGCTATTTTTGTTCTTCGAGAAAAGGCTCTGCTCTTGAACTCCCTACTGAGCCCGTAGTAGCATCGGTTTCCAAGAGTAATTCTTCTTCGGATCTCCAGGCTGATGTTGTTGTCGCCGGTAATCATCGTCCCGAGGTAGACAAATTCCTCTACAACCTCAAAGTTGTACTCCCCCATAGTAACAAATTGTCGAAGACGCGTAGACTTCTTGTCCGTGGATACTAGGTACTTTGTCTTGTCCTCGTTTACCGCTAAGCCCATCAGCTTAGACTGCTTCTCAATCTCTGAAAACGCCCTGCTTACCGCCCGTTCGTTTTTGCCGATAATGTCAATATCATCGGCGTATGCGAGTAGCATTAGATCTTTATAAAGAAATGAGCCCGATCTGTTGGCATTTGGGCACTGGCGCAGTATATACTGCATCAGTAGATTAAAGAAGTCACACGATAGGGGTGTCACCCTGCCTAAAACCTCTCTTGGTATCAAATGGTTCGGAGAGGTTCTTTCCTTTTTTGTCGGAGCTTCGAGTGCTTCTCAACGTCATCGTGCAAAGTCGAACGTACTTTGCTGGTAAACCAAAGGTAGACAGGGCTTCAAAGAACCTTGACCTTATCGGTGTGTCAAAGGCTGATTTGTAATCAACAAAAAGATGGTTGGTTTTGATATTTCTCTCATAGGTCTTCTCCAGGGTTTGTCGTAATGTGAATATATGGTCTGTGGTGGATTTACCAGGTCTGAAGCCACACTGATAAGGTCTGATCAGTGTGCTAATAAGCGGCTTTAGACGTTTACAAATAATGCACGACAGAATCTTATATGCGATGGGAAAGAGACTGATCCCACGGTAGTTGGCGCAAACTGCAGGGTCTCCTTTTTTAAAAAGTGGGCAAATTACACTTAGACTCCAATCTTCGGGCATGCTCTCGTCGGACCTTATTCTGCTGATGAGTTGGTGCATGCACCTTACCAACTCCTCGCCTCCAGCCTTAAACAGTTCAGCTGGCAGGTCATCTGCACCTGCTGATTTGTTGTTCTTAAGCCTTTTTATGGCTACACAGACTTCGTGATGGTCCGGTGGGTCTATCTCTATGTTGTCGATTGGTGGCGTCGCTACTACTCCAGAGACGGTATTGTGTTCGTTGTCGCCTCCCAGCAGGTTGGCGAAAAAGCTTCTCCATTTGTCTAGCGCCACTTGCGGATCTGTGACCAGATTTCCATTTTCGTCCTTGCATTGTGTGACTCCGGGCTTGAAACCTTCGGTAAGTCGTCTAATCTTTCGATAGAATTTTCGAGTCTCACCAATGCCGAATAGCATTTCGACTTCCTCACGCATGCGCCTTTCTCGCTCATTCTTTTTCCTTCTGAAAAGGCGCTTCTCCTCTCTCCTTTTCTTCCGGTATTGCTCTTTAACAGCCCGCGTTGCTCCCGACTGCAGAGTTCTCCTGTAGGCAGCGTCTTTCTCTGCAGTAGCGTCGTGGCACTCCTCATCATACCAAGTCTGCTTTCGAGGGCGCTCGGCGTATCCGAGTATCTCCTTGGCAGCCGTACTCATGGAGTGTGATATGTGATTCCACTGTTCGCTTACACCAGAAGGCAATGGTGAGTTTTCCCTGAGCAGTTGGGTGAGTTTAGCTGTGTAGGCTTCAGAGGTCCGTTGTGATTGCAGCTTATCGACATTTAGCTTTCGACGTGTACTAGTACGTGAGGCATGTGCCACACTGAGCCGCGTGCGCACTTTGGCTGCAACACGGTGGTGATCCGAGTCTATGTTGGCACCTCGAATCGCACGCACGTCTAGAACACTCGATGAGTGCCTTCCGTCGATCACAACATGATCAATCTGATTTCGCGTTAGTTGATCAGGGGACTTCCAGGTCGCCTTATGGATGTCGCGATGTTTAAGCCTGGTACTACTTATGACCATGTTCCTGCCAGCGGCAAAATCTATTAGCCTCTCTCCGATACCGGAGGTTGTTTCATGAAGGCTAAATCGGCCTGTCGAGACAAAAACTCCTTCTCTCCCAATTTTAGCGTTAAAGTCGCCAAGCACGATCTTTATGTCGTGATCGGGGCAGCGCTCATATAATTGGTCCAGGCGCTCATAGAATTCGTCTTTTATCGAAGCGCCCTTGTCTTCCGTTGGGGCGTGTGCACAGATAAGACTAATATTAAAATATTTAGCCTTAAATCTGAGTGCCAATCCACCGAATCCACCAACCAATGCAAATGCACTGCCACTGGTTCCCACTGCCGCACAGACTTACCCAATCAAAGTTCATTCGCTTGAAATAAAAAAAGTTATAACAGAACTCAATCCCAAAAAAGCACCAGGACATGATCTTATTACGCCTAAAATGATTATGGAACTTCCAAGTCCTGCCATTACATACATCTCGAGAATCTTCAATGCCGTACTGCGATGTGGATACTTTCCAATTCAGTGGAAGAAATCGACAATCATAATGATTCAGAAACCAGGAAAGGATAAAACACAAGCGTCATCATATAGACCCATTAGCCTGCTACCTTGCTTATCAAAAGTATTTGAGAAGATCTTACTTCGCCAAATTGATACCCATGCACAAAATATAATTCCTTCACATCAATTTGGGTTCCGAGCAAAACACGGGACCATTGAGCAAGTCAACCGTTTAACTTCAGATATTCGGACTGCGTATGAGCACCACGAATACTGTTCTGCCATTTTCCTAGATGTTGCCCAAGCGTTTGACCGCGTTTGGTTGGACGGGCTTATATACAAAATTAGGACACTGCTTCCTCCAAATACACACAAACTCTTAGAATGTTATGTCAGCAACAGAGTTTTTTCTGTTCGTCAAAATGAGTACACAACGGAAGAGTTCATCATTGGAGCCGGAGTGCCACAGGGTAGCGTTCTCGGTCATTTTCTGTATGTATTGTACACTGCCGACATCCCAACAGACCCCCGACTAACAATGTCCACTTTTGCTGATGATACGGCAATCCTAAGCAGATCACGATGTCCAATTATCGCATCCAGACTCTTGGCAAGCCACCTATCTCACGTGGAGGAGTGGCTGGCCAACTGGCGCATAAAAATTAACGAGCAAAAGTGTAAACACGTGACGTTCACACTCAACAGAAGCACCTGTCCCCAGATATCCCTAAACGCGACTATGAAACCACAATCAAACGATGTTGTTTACCTTGGTGTCCACCTCGACAGAAGGCTCACTTGGCGCAAACACATAGAGTCGAAAAAACTTCAAATAAGGCTAAAGGCCAACAGCCTTCACTGGCTAATTAACTCCCGTTCCCCTCTAAAACTGGAATATAAAGTCTTACTGTACAAAAGCATCATAAAGCCTGTCTGGACTTATGGCTCACAGCTATGGGGAAATGCCTGTGCGAGTAGTGTGGACATCCTTCAAAGATCACAATCAAGAGTTCTTAGAACACTCACTGGAGCGCCATGGTACATTTGCAACGAGTATATCCACAACGACCTGAGGATCCCATCGGTCGAAACTGAAATACAGCAGCTAAAGCGCAAATATTCTGAAAAACTTCTAGCCCACCCTAATGAACTTGCACAATCTCTCACCCTGCAAGCAACGCATTCTCGCCTCCGAAGAAAAGATCTACCAACCCAGCGACTGAATTAAAGGGCCGCAGAACATAAACCAGCTCCAATAGGAGATGGTTGTACAATAGTTTCTAGATTGAGATTTGAAAAATTATTGTTAGTCTCATTAAGAGAAGATTCAATAAATACTAAAAAAAGCTAAAAAAAAAAAAAAAAAGTCGGAGTGCGGCTAGTCGCATGTCCACTGGTGTGAAACTGATGACAGAGCGACGAAGTCTTGCACTGACTGCAAAGCCGCATCCAAACTCATGCTTGGAAGCATGTCCGCTGTAGTAGATCTCCCGGGGTGCATTGGTTGTTGATGTTCTTTTCACCATGCTCCCCTGTCCAATCCATCGCATTTCCTGAAGTGCGGTAACGTCCGATGAATATTTCTCAAGGACATTCACCAACTGGATATCAGCACCTTCTCTGTTGAGGGTGCGAACATTCCAGGTGCATATCCTCAAATCGTGGTCCTTTAAACGTTTGCGTGGGTCGTCATCAGAGGGGGTCCGTATCCGAGGCATTGTTGTCGCAGTTTTCATTGGTGGAGTTTTTTTGACGGCGGTGGGTACCAAACCCGACGCACCAACCCTATATATTGTACCCTGTAGGGAGGGCTCGCCGCTTACGTTAGCCAGAAGCTTTGCGGATGCAAAGCGTTCTGTTTACAGTGGTCACCAACGAGGAGGTGTGAGTCGACTTGAGACTCAGTAAGCCAGGATCCCGCTGGGTTCGCCAAGTTGAACCGATCAGCCGCTTTACCTCACTACATACGCCCCCATTAGGTCCAGAAAAACTATGACTAGAAATTTCTGGACGACCACTATTGCCATTTATTTGTTTAACTATAATCTTCCCTCAACCTCTGCAGCCGTTGTTGTTGTTGTTTTTGCCGGTGCCGGTGATCACTCTGCTGCCCACTCAGGGAAGGAAGCACAAATCCAGTTCAGATGGGAGGAGTTCTAGGGTACGCCCCGGTGCATAGCGGAGTCAGCTTTAAGACGAATGGTAGCGTTAAACTCTAATTTGTGTTAATGTTTTGTCTTTTAGTGCTAAAAGAACGACCCTGTATTTCGTCAGTGTTGCGACACCCGTCAGTGCGGACACTTTAGCCAGAGACCAATTTTCTGGAATCTAGCCTTTTTATAGCTAGATTCCATATTATTAGCGCAAAATGTATGTGGGGTTTGGTGACCTGTTTTTGATTTTAGTCAATGTTACAACTGGCTAGCTCAAGGTCTAGGAGGATCATTGGACGGATAGCCCAACCACCTAGCAGCAGCCATAAGCAACAGAATTAATTACAGCAAATTGGTAAACAAACACCTTCAAACAAAAAACCATAGCCGAAATTCGGGCTGCGAATTTATAATAGTGTAATTCCTATGTCTTTATTCGCCCCCTTGAGAGTTTAAGTACTAACTGGATGTTTGTTTGAAGTGTGAACAGCAAACAAGTCCGCTGATGAGAGAATTTGGTTATTCTCGAAACAGCGATCGTTGTACGGACATACCCAATTGCTATTCCAAAATGTTGTAATTAATATCTGTTGGTTTGTGTTGGTTATAAAAAGGCTTATAATCAACCAAAAAAGACCTTGAGCTAGCCAGTTGTAACATTGATTAGCGCAAAATTTTAAAAGTTGGGGGCTGCAACTTTCCGTACAGCTCCGTAAGCTCCATCTGCTCGGGATGGGCCGACAGTGGCGTCCACTAGCAGGAAAATCTCCGGTCAGCCACGAGCGTCTGGTCTTTCTGCTGGTGGAAAGTCAGTGAGTGCTCCCATCGTAAGCACCAGGCCCGACCCAACTTAACCCGGGAGAAACGAAAAGCGGAAAGCCTATCGCATCCTGAGACGGGATGCAACTGATCCGATCAGGGAAGATCAGACCACAAAGGAGGACTTTTCCAAAATACAGGAAGACATAGCCTGGGCAAAATTAGTCTTTCCCAACTTTTCCATGGATCAAAACACTAAGGGTCCATTAAAAATCGCGAAGTCAGACACCGCTTCTGCGCAGACAGCTACCGCGACTGTACAGTCAGCCGGCGCGACGAAATTGGACCAATCGAGAACCCTGGAGCGCCGCCCTCATGCTACAGCATTGGATGGTTCCATGGAAACATTCGGCTGGTGGCATGCGAGGATGAGTGATCGGCAGAGCTGTACAAAGCCGCCATCGCAAAAGTGGAAGAGGTATATACTGGCGCACGGCTGTGGATAGTGGATGCAAAGGACATTCCATCATGACCGAGAGCAAGGGCGTGGTTACACGTCCACCCTTCGGAACCAGAAAAAAATTTGAAGATGATGAGATTGCTTAACCCTAGCTTCCCCTCGAGCAACTGGAGGGTCATTAAAGAGGAGCGCTCCCACCGCGCAACCACTTTGGTGACCTTTCAAATTGATAACGACTCAGTGGACGCTCTCACCAAGAGCAATGGGATCCTCAATTATGGTTTCCAAATGGTCGTTTTGATCGTAGAGGCGAACATAGATGAAGTGACGCCTAGCGATGAGGAGATGGAAGTCGAGCGTACCCCTCCAAATAAGGAACGTTGTGGCTACATTTCCGGAGGGTCGGACTAAGGTCCATCCTTTGGGCGACTCTACTCGGAGCAGGAGCTACTCCAACCAGAGGATGCCAATGCTACACTGACGGAGGAGACGTTTTTAAACGACTATGATGCAGGTCCTACAAATAAACCTGCATCATTGTAAAGCAGCATCCGCTGCACTTCTACTTCACCTGTTGCTAGGCCTAGACGTCGTACTCGTCCAAGAGCCGTGGATTTCTGGCTTGAGGACACCAAAATAAAATATCTTCCAAACCCATGGTAAGAATAAAAAAATTCGCACTTGTATTCTTACAAAAAGCAATTTTAAAACACTTCTACTCCCCCAATTCAGTTAGGAAGCCATCACAACGGTCAGCATAGTACTGGGGGCTACTACACTCAGGCTGGCCTCTATCTACATGTCTCATGACACGGAGAGCCTACCACCAAAAGAAAAACTAAAACACCTGGTTGAAAGCAGTAGAAACAGCCGCACTAGCCTCTTAATGGGAGGAGATGCGAACGCCCATCACACACAATGGGGTAGCTCGGATATTAATGAACGTGGTGAGTCACTCTTTAATTATCTACCAAGTACCAATATGGCCCTCGCCAACAAAGGTAACGACCCCAGCTTTACATTAAAAAATAGAAAGGAGGTCTTAGACATCACCCTCATTTCGGAGGACCTACGGGACCAAATTATGTCGTGGAAGGTCCTTCGGTCTTTCTCGAACCATCGGTATATAGAGTGCAAATTTAGCAATAAATGTCCCCCTTCCATTAAAATACAAAATCCCAGAAGAACCTACTGGGAAACATACAGCAATTATTTTACCAAAAATATTGAACCCATTCCACCGCTTACATCAATAAACGGGGAACAGATAGATGAAATAGTCGACATGTTCGCCACAGCGTGCTCCAAATCCTTCAATAGGGCCTGCCCCCTAGAAAACAAAAACCCACACACAAACCTCAATGGTGGAACAGTGAGTTAGACAAGCTCAGGAAAGAATGTAGGCATACTTTTAATGCCGCCAAAAATATTGACTAAACCACTTCATGAGAATCATACAAGGAAAAACTCAGTACTTATAAAAAAGCCTTAAGGAAAGCAAAACGCACCTCTTGGACTTATTTCTGTAGCAATATATCCACTCCTGACGCATCGCGCCTAAGGAAAATTTTGGCCAAGTCACCTGTTTCGCCAGGTCTCTTACAAAATGAAGATGGAACCTGAACTGACTCCAGCGGGGAATCCTTGGATCTCCTGCTGACCACACACTTTCCAACATGTTCTATTACCCCACAATTGACATTAAGGCAACCGAACCTTTTAAGACAACAAAATAGTGATATTGTCACTAAGGCCAAAATTAAATGGTCAATCGACACATTCGAATCCTTTAAGTCACCAGGACCAGACAATATTTTTCCGGCCCAGCTTCAAAATTCATTGGAGCACACCATGGCGTGGATACACATAATTTTTACAATATGCCACAAGGTTAGCTATATACCTACTAAATGGAGGGAATCGAAAGTGGTATTTATACCCAAAGCTGACAAAGCCTCATATGCTAGACCAAGCGACTAAATGTCAATAAGCCTATCCTCATTTCTTCTCAAAACTCTTGAAAGACTAATTGACGCCCACCTAAGGCAGAATATTAACCCTTCTCTCTCAGCAAATACGCAACACGCATACTGCAAAGGCAGATCCATAGAAACTGCCTAACATTCCCTAGTTTCAAGGATTGAAAAATCGTTTGAAATAAAAGAAAACTCTCTGATAGCATTTCTGGACATACAGGGTGCCTTTAACAATGTCTTACCTGGAGCCGTCACCACTGCCTTGGAGGATGTTGGAGTGGATGCGCCACTGGTTGGATTCATCAACCTAATGCTCTCAAGTAGAGCAGTGAATTCAAGTCTTAGTGCTGCAACTGCTCGTAGATTCGTACTTCGAGGCACCCCGCTAGTGGGTGTTCTTTCCCCGCTTCTCTGGGTCGTAGCAGTCAACAAATTGCTGCGCCTCATGGAGGTCGAAAAAACACGTGGTGGTGGCTTATGCAGATGAAATTGCTATATTCAAATGCGGAAGTTTTCAACAAACCTTATGTGACCTCATGCAGACCGCGCTGGCGACACTTTCTGAGTGGGCGTTTTCTTGCGGCCTGGGTGTAAATCCGAAAAAGACGGAACTAGTTCTCTTCACACGGAGAAACAAAGTTCCAGCTTAACCATATAAGTTTGGAATTCAAAAACACTGGAAACTACTCTGGCACGACAATAGAAGTAAAGAAGGCATCCATTGCCCTCTTCTCATGTGAGCAGGCGATAGGCCGTAAATGGGGATTCTCCCCAGCAATAGTTCACTGGCTATACACAGCCATTGTACGTCCCATACTGCTCTATGGAGTTCTAGTATGGTGGCCAGCACTCGAGAAACCGTCAGAACTGAGCACTTTACAAAGGAACAGAGAAGTGCTGAAATTTGGATGGGTGGCGCCCTCCGAGCCACCCAAACGGAAGCACAAAACACCACATTTCATCTTCTTCCTCCAGACTTGATGTCTAAACAGTTAGTGGGCATTACAGCCTTGAGATTAAGAGAGTCTGAGTCCTGGAACGCGGGTAGCTCAAGACACTCAACTATACTAGCTCGTCAAAAAGCGGTTCCCGCTATTACAGACTATTGTATACCCACAACGTCATTCCAGAAACTTTATGACGTCAATATCCCTAGTAGACGCGACTGGGATAACTTGCCCCACAGTAGAGCAAATGCCATCAATATCTACACTGATGGATCTAAGCTCGATAACAAAGTAGCAGGGGGAGTTTTCTCCACCGACTTAAATATGTAAATCTCATTCCGGCTCCCAGATCATTGCAGTATGTACCAAGCAGAATTGGTGGCCATCCAGGAGGCCGCCCAATACCTCAGCACACTCATGATCGAAGAAGGGAACATATACATTTACTCAGATAGTCAAGCCGGTCTAAGGGCTCTTGACTCCTACACCAATAACGCCAAGACGCTCCCGGAATGCCGTAGATCCTTAAATGTGATCGCTCAGCATCTCCGTATCCACCTCATCTGGGTACCTGGGCACCGCAACATTGAGGGTAACGAGTCAGCCGACAAAGTGGCAAGTACCCTGTCTACCATTCAGCTCACCACGGAGAAGAGCTTTATAGGGATGACCTTAGCCTCATGCAAGCTAATCAGAAGGAACGAAACCTGGCGCCTGGCTACGGAACGATGGAATAATCTTCCAGTTGGTGCTGTAGCTAGGGTCACGTGGCCCTCGTTTAACCTGAAGCGAACCAATAGTCTTTTGCACCAAAGTAGGAAAAACATCTCACTTCTGGTTGGGGCCCTAACGGGTCACTGCTTCATCGGCAGGCATGCAGGGCGCTTGGGCGTCGCTCACAACGACTTCTGTAGAAGCTGCGAGGAAGAGGAGGAGACATTACTGCATCTTCTTTGCCATTGCCCAGCTCTTAGTAGAAGGAGACTCAAAACTCTTGGTCACCCCTTTCTACTCAACCTCTCGGAAGTGTGCGAAATAGAGATTCCGTCTCTTCTGAAATTTTTAACGTTGTCACAATGGTTCAGTCGGGATGAACCGCCCCTGGCTTAAATAGGGAATTATATGAATCACATTTGGCCGATCTTCGCCTAAGTGTAGGGACAGTTTTACTGTCCCTAGCCATCTCTACCTAGCCTAACCTAACCACCATGAAATAGCTTCTAAGGATATACAAATTATTGCCCTAAACATAACTTATATTACGGTGCTTTCAAAAAAATGGATACTTTTATAGTTTAAAAGATATTAAATTTTGAAGCTAAAAGCAAACAAAAATATGCCCTTAAATAAAGATTTGCCACGGAGTCAGTTTCAAAGTTATGTGATTGAAACTTGGCAGTTGAGCTTAAGGTTATGGCGATTTTGGTTGAAATCAAAGTAAATTAAAAGTAAAATGCCTCATGATTAATGCATTCGAAGAGACTAGCAATAGTGTTAGCAATATATCAAAATTAATTGGCTGTACAAGGCGTGTTTTCACTAATTTCTTAAACAATAATTCAAATTATGGAATAAAATGCAGTTTCTGGCGTATTCTCAATTCGCCAGTTTAAAACTGATGAATGAGTCTCAGGGGCAAGGTGTTTTTTTGTCTCTGGTCAGGCTCAGGGCCCATCTTCTCCTAACATACAGTGTCTAAAATCCTTTGGATAATTGGTACTGGAGATTTTACCATTACAGACAGTGGCATCTCTGATCCCAGTTTAGCGATATCAGATGTAGTGTCCGAAATGTCCGTCCAGGAGGTTTCTACCCCCCAGTTGTTGAAAGTATACATAAAGAGAGTGTAACATTTCGGTAAACATTACCGAAGTAGCTGGGAAATCAAGTGCTCCAAGGCTTCTTATAGGTATTCCACCGAAGAAGCATATATTTGTTTCTCGGCTTGCCCCTGATCTCACATCTGAAGATGTTAAAGCCTACATTCATGCCAAAATTCAAGCCGATGGTATTTTGGTGGAAAAGCTTAAATTTTCGTATGAAAGGGACGTTGCCTCTTTCAAATTATTTTTGGCCGAAAAATTTAATAATCGAAAAGTATATTGCCAAAAAAAATAATCGGCCTCCTATATATTTGACTTCTTTACCTTCTAACCCTTCTCTACCTCTACTGTTGCGAAAAAAAACTAATGTACTCCCTTCTGCGTGCCTATCAAAATGTACGTGGTCTTAATTCTAAATTAGCTTAACTTTTTGTAGAAAGTATATCTCTCGAGACGTGTTTAAAATATGACATCTCTGATTGAACAGGTTTTCCCACTAAGTACATCACTTATATATACGATCGCTGTTCCCGCGTGGGGGGTGGGGTTTTAATTGCTGTGGATTCCGGCCTTTCGTTGGAGTCGACACGTACTTAAATTCCCCATGACATCGAATTTATTAATGTTAAAATAACTTTTTCTACTTTTTCCTTCTTTTTTACTTGTTCTTATTCCCATTCCTCCACATTCCGATTCCACAATTTACTCCTCTCACCTCTCTGCCATTGAGTCGATCTCACTGTTATTATCAAACAGCGACCTATTGGTTATTTTACTTACTTAGACTTTAACTTGCCTGAAGTTATGTGGTTCACGAATAATGAATCAAATGCGCTTTTAGCTTCGAAGTCTCATGATTTTTTCGATAGCCTATATGATTTGTCCTTGTCACAAGTTAATCCTATTCGCAACTCGATAAACAGATCTCTTGATTTGTTTTTTCTTTTTTGGATCACCCCGCAATGTTGCATCTAGAATTGACCCGTTGGTTCTATCTAAGGACCCCCTTCATCCTACATTGGAACTTACCATTGAATTGGTTCCTTAGGTGTGCTCTGCTTCTGGAAATTCGACGGCAAGTACCAGTTGTTTTCAAATAACTGTTTTTATGAAACTTAACGATTTAATTTTTGAAACCGATTGGTCTCAATTGTACAGTTGTACAGATATTGATGTTGCAATACAACTTTTTTGTGATACCTTGTACTCGCTCTTTGATGTTTGTGTTCCACTTGAGCTCCCTCGCTGTCCTGATAGGCAGCCTTGGTTCACTATAGAACTAGCGAGAAGGCCAAGCTAGCTTCGTCTGTGCCGAAGTTTTTATACCCTTTCAAATGCTGTTTTTGAAATGTCAGAGTTTAAGAACGCTAACATAAAAATCAAAAAATTTTCTAACTAAAGCCCATTTTCCGACAGATAAACATCTGATTTCGACCAAATTTCGCGAATCTTTTTGAAAACATATCAAAATAAAAAATTCGCCGAGGTTAAGAACGATAAAATTTAAAACAAAAAAGTTATTCTCACTAAGACTCATTTTCCGACCGAACGGTCCTACGGCAGCCTTTAGATATAGTCATCCGATTTCGACCAAATTCGCGAATACATTTGAAAGCATACAGAATAAGTAATCAGTGAGTTTAAAGGCGCTAACATTAAAAACAAAAAAAAATTCTTACTAAGAACTATTTTCGACCGATCGGTCGTATGTACCATAAGATATAGTCACCCGATGTCGATCAACTTTTTCAAACTAGTTTGAAAGCGTTTAATATTAAGAATCACCGAACTTAAGAACGATTTACTTGAAAACAAAAGAGTTATTTTCCCTAAGACCCATTTTCCGACCGATCGGTCCTATAGCAGCTATAAGATATAGTCATCCGATTTTGACCAAAGTTTGAAAATTTGTTTGAAAGCATTTAATATTATTAATGGACAAGTTTAGGGACACTTACATTGAAAACAAAAAAGTTTTTCTCTGTAAGACCCATTTTCCGACCGATGTTTCCTATGACAGCTATAAGATATAGTCATCCGATCTTGACCAAAATTTGCAAATCTGTCTGAAATCCTAAAATATTAATAATAGCCGAGTTTAAGAAGGCTAACATTGAAAACAAAAAAGTTTTTCTCACAAAGACCCATTTTTTGACCGATGGTTCCTATGGCAGCTATATGATATAGTCATCCGGTCGGTTCCGACATTAGCAGCGTGCAGTAAAAAGAAGACTCTGTGCAAAGTTTCAGCTCGATAGTCTTAAAACTGACAGACGGATAGACAGACGGATTGGCAGACAGACCGACGGACAGACAGACGGATAGACAGACGGACGGACAAAGCTCAATCGACTCAGCTCGTCGCCCTGATCAAGAATATATATAGTTTATGGGGTCGGAAATGAATATTTCTATGCGTTGCAAACTTCTGGGCAAAATTATAATACCCTTTGCAAGGGTATAATAAATTTTAATAATAAGAAGTCAATTTATTTCAAAAAGTATATGAATTCAAAAAAAAACGTCTGATTTCTCCCGTTATGTTGATGCTCATTCTACATTTAATGTTCTTCACGCACAATGTTATAAAGACTATCTTAACCGTTGCAGGCTTCAATTCTCTCAGAATCCTAAGCAGTTTTATACATTTGTTAACTCTAAACGCAAATCTTCCACTATGCCCTCTTCTGTGAGGTATGGTAATGCAAAAGCAAACACCGATCAGGCCATAGCCGATCTGTTTGCCGAGTTTTTTATGTCAACCTACTCGTCTTATAGCTTCTTTGCGAATCAACCATACCCCTATCAGTTGAATAGGTCTAATTGTATTTTTATACTCTGTACCAAAGGTACACAGAGTATATTAAGTATGTGCAAAAGTATGTAACAGGGAGAAGGAATGAATTCCGACCCTATAAAGTATATATATTCCTGATCAGCATTAATAGCCGAGTCGATATAGCCATGTCCGTCTGTCCGTCTGTCTGTCTGTCTGTCTGTCTGTCTCTCTCTCTCACTAAGATTGCCCCTCTTGACTCGTGAGCAAATGCGAGGGTAAGGGTACAGAGTATGTTATAGTAGGGCTTGACCGACTTTCTTTCTTGTTAGCCCTGTAATCACTGAAAGCTCTCTCCTTTGCGATTTTAACTCTGTTAAACCTGTGTATGCACCGGGTCCCGATGGAGTACCTGCTTGTGTTCTTAGGTTTTGTACTGATGCACTTTTCAAGCCTATTTATAAATTATTTGAATTCTTTTGAGTCATCCTCTTTCCCTGTGTTGTGGAAGGAATCTTTTATCATTCCTCTTCATAAAAAAGGTAATAAGTCTGATGAGGACTATAGAGGTATTTTCAAGTTGACTGCAATTCCCAAAGCTTTTGTCAGAATCATGACATCTCAACAGCAACATATATGTAGTTCCATTATTTCACCCTATCAACATGGATTTGTGCAGCGTCGATCTACTACTACTAATTTATTAGAGCTTACATCATTAGTGATCAATGGGTTCTTATGTAAGATGCAAGCTGACGTCATTTATACTGATTTTGGTAATGCTTTTGATTCTGTTAATCACTCCTTGTTGCTTCATAAACTGCGTTTAATTGCTTTTCTGACTAACCTTCTTAGTTGGATCTCTGATTACCCAATTTCTAGAACACAAAAAGTTATATTTTGTAATTCATATTCGAAACTAATCCAGGTTATTTTCAAGGTAGTCACTTTTTACTATCTTCATAAATGATCTTCCGCCAATCTTGACTCACTCTCGTGTGGTTATGTACGCTGATGATGTGAAACTATGTTTAACAAATAATGGTTTGGTTTCCCGCTATAGCTTGCAAGGTGACTTGGATGCATTTCAGTCTTGGTGTAAATATAATTTATTAAGCCTTAACAGTTCCAAGTGTAAGGTTATGACATTTTACAGGAGCTTGCCACAATTCTCCACTTATATGCTTGATAATGTCCCACTTGAGTGGTTAAATAATTCAGCCAATGAGGTAAATGATCTTGGGGTTATTCTTGATCACCGACTTAAATTTGACTCATGTTACGGCTACTGTTTGTAGGGCCAGGAGTGTTCTTGGGTTTATTAAGCGCTGGTCGAAGGAATTTGATGATCCCTATACGACGAAGATTTTGTACACTTCTCTTGTCCGTCCGATTCTCGAGTAAGGATCATGTGTGTGGTCTCCGCAATATTCGACCCATCAAGATAGAATTGAATCTGTGCAAAAACAGTTTTTATTGTTTGCTCTTCGTGGTTTGGGCTGGAATCCCTCTAGTGGATTTTTATTGATTAACCTTCCCTCCCTTATTAACCGTAGAGTTATGCTTGGAGTAATCTTTATACATATACCAATTAATGGTGAAATCGCCTCATCTGAGTTGGTTGGCCCAATTAACCTCAAAGTTTCTATTAGACCGACTCGTAATTTTATCCCCCTATCACTAAATCGTTGTAATACTAACTATGCCTTGCATGAACCGTTTCGTGTCCCCTGTGCTGATTACAATAAACTCTAACGAATAATTAACTCGGAAGCTTCTCTTCCTGATGGTGTGCGGAGCATTTTCAAGATGTGGAACTATGGAACTGCGATTTGTAAGCTCAAAAATGATCGGTTCTGACTTTGTGTATGTCTTGGAGCCAAGTCGACATCCAGTTCTGGCATGACAGTGTCCGTATCCATGCATGTCGCCAAACAAAAGCATTCTTAGAATTATGTTGTAATGGCTGGCCAGCTTGTTCACCTGACCTCAATGCAACCGAAAATTATATTAAGAGCCCTTGCAAGGGACGTTTATGCAGAGAACTGACAAAACTATAACGTTTGAGAGTTGAAATTCGCCATTTTACCCGATTGCAAAAAATTGGACCGAATGATCTCAAAAGCAAGGCTGCAAACCTCTAAAATTCTGCAGAAGGTTCGGTCCGGCGGTTCGAACCGATTGTAAAGTCCAAGGTTCGGTTGGCGGACCGGTTCCTGGACCTCCTGAACCCTAGGTTTCGGTTCGAGCCTTGGTTCGCTTGAACAAAAAAGAATAGTTTGACTTTCGATTTATTAATTCTAAGTTGATAATGAAATTTATATGCCTCTCTATTTATATACTCAATTATAATATTCAATACTTAAGCTATTGTAATTATCAAATCCATTAGCTGACATTAACAATTTTAAGGAACTGCTTAGTTTAAGCATTATATCCTCCAGGAGCTATTCATCTATACTATGTAGCTCTTAGATCAGAAGGAACAAACTTAAGTCATGAAAATGCTCGTTCAACTGATACCTGAGTAGCTGGAACAGCTAGTATAGTAAAAGCAATATTTTTAATGTCTTCGTTTTTATGACCTTTCCAAAATTTTAAAACATGTTTCGTCGATGATGGTAATGTATGTGCTCTTTGACAATTTCCACAGAAATCTATAACATCATTAACAGCTTTTATATTTGATAATTGCTTTCTATTGCTTTCATAAGCTTCTCTTCTTCACATTCAGACGTTGAGTCAGTTGCTTTGAAACTGTATTTGGCAAGCAAAATATGAAATCTCGGGTCTGAGAATACTGTAGCCAATACTGGTACTGAACTCATATTAGAAGAATGTTTGTCGGGGCACTTAGATAGTAATAAACAATGATTTGCTGAAGATTTTAAAACCACTGCACGGCGTGAAAACAAAGCGTAATATAAATCACTTGGCAGTAACTGTGATCTATACTGTCCGATTAAAGCCAAGTTGATTCATCATATGGTCAAACGGTTTGTTCGCATATAATCTATCATCATCATCATACTTTATCTTGTGACTTTACATCAAAAATCATTCACGCTTAGTTAGAAATGCAATCGTTTATAGTAAAATCTCCAGAGATTTCCAATATTTCCCTGGATGTATTGTTGAATAAATTAATAAATTGATGAACCGAACCACATTTTTCGATAAATTGGTCCGGTTCAGGTTCAGATTCGAGGAGTCAAAATTATAGAGCGCCTGGTTCA